>SNQJ01S0215314.1:0-15576 GCA_010110895.2 Picea sitchensis
AAAAACAAGATGAGATGAATGGGATTTCATGTAACCCTAACATCTGGAAACCATCCCGACTATCGCAGATGATGAATGATAAGGGTGAATATGTTCAGAGATGGAAATTAATATTCGAGGGAGCCTTTCCAAGGAAAATTCTTTTGCAGATACGCAATTTAGACTCCTTTCTATGAGACAGTATAATGGATTAGAAGGTACCCACCCATTTAAAGTGGCAAAGAAGTATAGTCATGAATTTTGTAAGCAAATATCAAATCACAAGAGATCCAGAAGGAAGAATAGTAACAGAGCTACAAAGAAGAATAATAGACATACATTGCAGTAAGTACAATTCCTACACTGATAAACCCATCAACCAAGAATAAATCACAATAATACCCATCAAACAAGAAGAAATCACAATAATCCCAATATGAGAAATTCTTAAGAGTCTCAGCAAACTTGCATTATCATGTGTCTGAAATTTGAAAGGATTAAAACCATAAGATAATTCTCAAGATTCTTAACCCATCCTACAGTATCTCCCAATCATGATCAGCAACAAACTTAGAGGTACATTCCATTCGATACTAAGGCCATAACAAAGAGGTTTATGGAAAGAGATAAGAGAGCATGAATAATTGAAAAAAATCATTAAATCATGTAGAGGTTTATCCATATTATCCTTAGCCATTATGGGCATTAGTTTGGATCATTTGCAAATTTCCCAAAAAGGGGTTGACTTTCATTACCCTAAAATAACATACCCTCCTAAACGGTTTGCTTTGTTTGGTAAAAAAATCAGAAAATTGTTTTCAAATTTCCATAGATTTCTTCTTGTAGTAGATTTCAAATACAAAATCAGATTACATGAGCATATTGCTTTGTGGAAGGAAATGATAAGAATGGAATACAACATAATCAAAGGTAAATATGATTTGTGTTGAATTTATAAGTTTACAACATAGAAAATTTAACTTCCATGGACTTGATTTGTGGACTCGTGATATCCACTGGTCTATTAAGGTGATTCAAGCTAAGTGCAACTTTTGAGATTGGAGTTATTTTGCTCTAATATAAAATAAAATAAAGTTGTGTTTTTTCTGCATCTATATCAAAAAAATAAGTGGTGAGTCGCAATATGAACCACAAAAGCTTCCATTACAAGAAGAGTTAAGAAGTAAAATATTACACCCAATGAAATCGAAATGGGGAGGGTGGGAAAATCCTTTTGATAGAATGCCAACATCATCAATATCACACCAAGGCCTGTTATTATAGAAAGCTAGCATGCATAAGTTTTCATATGATCACACATAGTTTCTCTTCCAACCAATATGTTGTAGAATATGAAGTCACCTAATCCCATCTTAATTGCACCAGATACAGAAAGCATGATCTCATCGTGTTTGTATATGTCTCTGTAAGGGTGGGTTTTAATATTTTGATGAGAACTTGATTTATCACTTCTAAGACTAAACATTTGTCCCAATATAAGAAATCAAAAAAGACGTGTATCAAGACTCAAACACTATTATTTAAAAGTAATTTTTGGTAATTGTGAAACTTTAATATGTGATAGTTTTAACACATTTGCAAGACAAACTTTGTCGGGCATCATATATTTTGTTGCTTGCCACGTAGCTATGCAATGTTGCAGGTTTTGAATGTTTTGCATGCACGGATGCCACTTGCTATGATTATGGTTCTAGTTATTACTAACAACGCTACAACTAGTATGTGTAGATTCAAGCTTTGAAGTATGATGAGGGAGGTAGAGAGAGTAAGAGTATCAACTACGAAAATGAATTGGACTACATAAACACTTTAGGGACTATTCTAGAGGCAGATGGGGTAGGGAATATATGGCTCTAAAATAGATTGGGTTATGAAAATCATGCGTAAGAAGTTTTCAAGGTGTGGCCCAAGAGGTCTAGATTCGAGTGTTCATCACCACCATTAGTTCCATGACCAGGTTACCTAGCAGCTAAGGAGTAACGCCCATCTAAGTAGTTAAAAATCGGTTGATTCCTTTTATTTAGTCCCTTCATTTCTCATTGATATCATTGACAATGAGGGGTGATTTATTCCATCCATTGCATTTTCAGCTTTGCATGAAGCTCGTCTCATGGATGGATTTTTTCAACTTGGGCTTATGGTCTGCAACAATACATGATACTTGTTTAGGATTTTGATTGCTTGTAGGAATGTGTTTTGGAGTTTCACAAGTGTGATAGACTGATCAAGAGAGTGAAGTGGATGCCTATAAGTTGGTAATAAAACTTCACTCCGCTGAAATGAAGCCAGGCTTAATCGACTATTTTATCCTGGTTGGCTAGCTATAGCTACATAAGAAGAAACATGGGTGGGGAAGCTGGAGCAACATCATGATCAGGTAGAAAGAATAATAGAATATGACCATACGTTGCCTGCAAATTGCTAAGATGAATATGATTGTATATTTTCCCCCCATTTCCCATCTGATGATCCTCAAAATTTTGCTCATGTCCACAAAGTGATTGGAGCCAGCAGTGTGAATAAAATGTTTTAGGTAATTCATTCTCCTCTACTTGTCTGCCTCTATATTACATGTCATGAACGCATGAGATTTTTTTTTCGTTGGGTGATATTATCACTCTGTAATTTACCCAAGGTTGTGGAGGCAGTCACAGAGGCAACATCAAAACCGCTTTGAGTCGAGGATCTAGCCCTCCAAGACTCAGAGAGGGATCTCTCTATCTGATATAGCTTTATTTGAGTATGGATCTTAGGCTAGCTATGAAAAATAGGATATGTTTTTGAGTTGGGTAGGTGCAGAGAAGAGGAATCATGGGCATTGGAGTCACAATCTGAGATTTAATCAAAAACAAATCCTACAGACAGCCTTACAGGGCAAGGTAGGCAAATCAATGGAGTCTCCATAGGCTTGAGGTATGGAAGAGGAGAAAAGTGTTAAGAAGTCGAATCAAAGACATAGCAGTGAAGAATTATGCGTTTAACTTTCAGTGGAAAACATTGACATTGCTTTAAAATGGGAACAGGGTGCTTTTACACAAATCCTGATCTTAAATCTCTTTAGATCAATAACAGAAGAGAAACATATATGAAAACAGAGGAAAACACAATCACAATGAGAAAAACTTCACCAATGGCTTTGACACAAGAATCTTGTAACCGCTGCGACTATATTATTGAATTGATGAAAATACAGAAAGCTCAGTGAGTTGTTTTACAAAAACTAAATCATGGTCCCCTCATTGATCAACCCCCCCAGTATTCTAAACCACCAAAGGATTATTTCATGTATTCAATTCACAATACAGTCGAAGATGAAGTTCAAAATCAGAATATGGAGGAAGATTCTCCTGATATGATATGCATGTTCAATGGCATTTCATCCATGTATGATTCACCCAAGCTTGATTGGTACAATGATGATTATACCACATTGGATTTTTCAAAGAAAACATCCACATATGATTGGGAGGAAGAAGATCATTTGAAATCCCAGGAGGATAATCAATCTGTACATGGAAATTATGACAGCAATGATCAAAGTGCAGAAAATCTCAGAGTAAGTGGAAACACTCTACCCTTATGTTTCTCTTATTTTCAATTTTTGAGAGAAAATTGTAAGCAAGTTGTCAATAGTAGAGAGGGAGAATGTTCTGATCAACTAGGTGAAAATGCCATTGTTGATATGGAGGTTGTTCTCAACCTAGAATTGCAGCCCTCGACCTACTTTGATTTTCAAATTCCAGATGAAAGCTTAAAGCATGAGATAAATTATGAGTTAATCCAAAATAACTCTATACCATTATGCTTTAATTCATTTCAGATTTTGAAAAAGAATATTGAGTATATGCTAAAGGATAAACACACAGAAAATCAAGAAGTTTCAGTGGAACCAATGCAGCAGTCATTTCAATTTCTACAGGATCCAATATCTGATGTGTTGGATGAATTGTGTTGTCAAAGTCATTTTCCATCATCCAGCTATGGAATGAAAATTTGTTATGATATTGACATGATCAGGCAATCAGCATCATGGTCTTTTTCAGCAAAAGTCTCATTACAAAGCCCACCAGAACATTTGCAGCCATATCGGAATTTTTTTGAGGATCTACACAGCATAAATATAGTACCAAATCATGAGGTTGAATTGGTTGAATTTAAACATCAGGAGATAGGTCATGTTTATCATGATCCTGTAGTTGTCTATATGGAGGAGTTTCTCTTTTCAGAATACTGATTGATTCCCAAAGTCTCTGGAATTGTCCACATACCCAGGGCTTTGTGTTGTAAAGATTAGGTTGGAAATCAATATGAGTTGCCTATGCAAGTTCTATTTCTGATATTGATTGAAAACATTAAAAGAGAAAAGTTATTAGAGCAGTTGCTTGACTGGTTGTGCTGGCATTATTGTATCATTTAGAACAACGAAATTTTCAGTAATGTAGGGTAGGTAGCAGTTTTGAATAAGCTCAGTCATTTAAGCAACTTTTCAATATTGTATGGTTTCCAACAGAGTTTGCATTTGATAGTATCTAGTTCATTGTTCAGTCAAATTTGGGCCATTTCGAAGATTGTAGCTGCAGTGACTCCATGGCCCAATGAATAAAGCATCGGTCTGCATGTTTAGAGTTTAGTGGTTCTTGACACCTCTTGAAAGAGCTTCCATCCCTAGGTGGAGCATATGTTGGGGACCTATAATCATAGGTAACTCGATTCTTCGACTATTGATTTGGCGTTGCTCTCGTGATGAAGACATATGGCTCGGTTGATTCCACTTTCCCCTCTATCCATTTTCACTCGATCCTTCATCACCCTGTTGCATCCTTCATCCACCTCTGCGCCACTCACTCCCTTATCCATTTGTCCCATTGGCTACATCTCACCTGCCACTCATCCATGAATAAACAAACTTAGGCTAAAAAGAACAATAGATTAATAATGTTAGTAATAAAATTAGTATAGTTAGTTTAATTAAAATATGTTAGACTAGTTATTAATAATTAAGTTAGTTGTTAAATTAGTAATTAGGTTAGTGTTTATTAATTAAACATTAAATAAAACAAATTAAAATAAATAATATAATAAACAATAAATACATATATTAAAAAACAAAACTAAAAAATAGAATTAAAAAATAAATAAATGAAAACAATAAAACAAATAAAAAATACATATAAATTAAAAAGAATTAAAAATGAAACATTAATTAAAATATAATAAATTAAAAACATAAAACAATTAAAAAACAAAACGCAAACAAACATATAATAAAACATAAACAAAATAAACAAAAAATAAAAATTAAACTATCCTAAAGTCTACCACCCACTTACACTTCCCGTGCATGTCGGACCCTCCCCCTCACGTCCCATCAATACCAAGGGGGATCGATATCCAAAACCACCCAGGATAGGTGTCACCTCCTAGTGAAATCGAACCCCCCTCCCAATACCATTTACCACTTCAGGGGTCCGACCAAAACCACTCTCCCTCCAAAACCGCCCTCCCAAAATTTTCAAAAATCGTTTTTGCTTGTTCAGCACATCATTTTCCGAAGCAGATTCCAGGCAAACAAAAACGAATTTTTAAAAACCAAGAGAGGCTTTTCTTCGTAACGGGCTGAAGAAAAAAAAAATCTCTTGGTTTTTTCATAGGTATCACCATTTGAGATAATCAAATATATATTTCAACCTCATTTTTCAGATTTTCGATTTTTCCTGTTTCAGTCCTGATTTTGCGGGAGCTGTTTCGGCGAGCTGGAAATGAATTTGGAGAAACCAAAGGATTTTTTGTCCAGAAAATGTTCATCTACAATAACCTCCTCCATATTGTGCACATGTGACACTAATAAGGAGAAAGAAATGTCTGAGCATACCCCTTTTTGGCAGAAATTCGGCCTGGTTTTTATGGAGAACAGTTCAGGATTTTCAACGATTTTACTTCTATTTTTGGATGAGGTGGTTAAATTATACCTCCTGAGCCTGGGGAGAGTTCGTGTTATATATTTTAATAAGTAAAATGTGTGGTGGTTGATTATTGATTTTTTTATTCAAGCCCCTCAGGGGATATTGTGTAATTTTCCAGATGATCCATCAAAAATAAAGAGGCTCGACCTGCAGGATTCTTGTGCAGAACTCTTTGGCGATGTTTTCATTTCTCAGTAATTGTTTTCTTACTTCTGTAAAAACCATTTCATGTGTCTCCTGGTCTAGTCATTAAAGGAAAGATTAAGAACAGAATTTATGCACACATACTCTGTCTTTGGTCCTTATTGACCTGCATGTTTTCAACTGAAATTGGGCTAAGGAAATCTTAACTGCTCCTATGCCCTATATATCGTCCTCCTTTCTTATGTTTCATTTCATTTAATCAAATTAGATCCCATAGTTTTGCTAACCTAGCCTGTGTGAAGAACTCATTCTAAAACCTGTGATAGATCCCTGTTCTTAAGGACAAACCCCATGGCCCAATGGAAATTAAAGTTTTCAATCTCCCATATATTTCAAATCCAAAAACAAACCCCATACTTCATAACTAGCCTAATATCCCTTCGAAATAAAGCTATATCAGATAGAGAGATCCCTCTCTGAGTCTTAGAGGGCTAGATCCAAGACTCGAAGTGGTTTTGATGTTGCCTCTGTGACTGCCTCCACAGCCTTGGGAAAATTACCAAGTGCCAACAGTTGACATGCAGGACCTCCCCGTCCAGAAGAGAAGGGATGCAGCTAGAAACATGTAACTGCAACATGCTATATGAAACAAACACAAGAGTCAAAGACCTGTGTATGGATGCATGGCATTTCTTTTGTATAGCAACAAGTTTCACTATTGCAAGTGGTCACACAGAATGACCAATTCACTCTAAAGAACACCTTCACAGTTTTCCATGGGGTTCTCACTTCAAGTATCATCATATCCAAGTATTTGGAGTGAGTTTACAAGTACACCAGTTGTAGCCCCTCGTGCTTCATCCTTGCCTACATATATATCGACCACCTCATTCACAAGCAACCCAATTTCCTTGTCATTTCATTTAATATCCATCGCGTGCTCGCCGCCAAAATGTTCGATGATGCATAAGCCCTCCCTTTCCCCTAATGTATAGTCCCCAGTTCTTCTATGTTGCTTCATGTGACCATCACCAAGTGGGACTAGAAATTCTCAGGTTTAGATTTCACAAATTCTCACCTTTTTTCCCCTTAAGATTGTGTCGGCTTGGAAATTTTAAACAATTTCAACTACAATTTTAGTGAAATGTTTTATTTAGGGAATTATTTGACAAAATGTTAGTAAACTATTTTGTTTCAAGCATTTAAAAAAGTTTTAGCTACAAGTTTAGTGAACTGTTTTATTTCAAGGATTTAAAAAACGTTCCAGCTATAATTTTAGTGAACAATTTTATTTCAGACATCTAAAAGTAGTTCCTGTAGGATCTCGTGGATCAACGAGATCTACGGATTTTGTCCTTACTTATGGATTTGCACATAACCAAACCACAGGAGGAGTTTTCTCACGATTCATCTGCAGCAATGGTAGCATTGGTAGATATTGAGTTGTCTCATAGATGCAGGTGGATATTGGTGGCCACCCACCTATTCCAACTAGCTCCTTTTGGCATTTTTAGTTCAGCACGTTCTTTTGTAATTCTTTGTAATTATGGGTTCTACACTTTCAGGGTTGTCTAAAGCCCTATACATCTACCAGGTGGAGATTGGTGGCCACCCACCTAATCCAATTGGCTTATTTTGGAATTTTTCATGTCAGTACATCTTTCTGTACTTCTAGGGTCGTTTTGGGGCCCTAAACAGTGTTTTTTTGGCTTGACATAGTCAAACTGTAGACGAAGTTAGAGTTTGATGACATAATGTGTATTTCTCGAAAAGACCTTCCAACGGGATATCACATGCATAAAACGGTGGTCGTATGCTAAATTTACGACCCTGAAAATTTGAGGTACCAACTTACCCATCAGGGCCCACAAAACTTTTGGCGTTTCATCTACTAGGGTTAGGTTTTTGGATGTCTAGGGTTTTGGAATTCATGAGTAATGTTAAAAAGGCCTCTCGATCATCATTGTGATCATTCTGCTTAGACGGATGCACGTAGCAGCCACATCTCTTCTCAGAGATAGCTACCACCATTCGAGCAAGTTGTTTTTAGTGTTGCAATTTTACAGTTTCAACCTATTTTATTTATTCAATAGAAGTTATTATTCACTGGATATCTGTTGGTGTTCTCTGTATCTCTATGTTATTGTATTCAGCTTGTTATTTATTTCATTCTGCTCATAAATCTGGATCAACAATAACAAAGTGGTATGCTCTTCATTTATTTTTCTCTATGCATGTCCCTGACAAGATCTGGGTACAAGAATTTGGGACTCGAACCAGTCGAGCCTTTTCAAGATCGGTCGCGTCAAGCCCGACAACAACTCATGGGGGAAGAGAAGAAATATGATGGAATGGGAGATTCTTTTAAACTATTTCTCGAGGAATCCCTTATGCGAAAAAGGAATGAAATGATGGATAACTTTGCATAGATCCTTCGATGGTTGCCCACAAGAGTTGCATCTCCATCAAGAATCCATGCAACCCCCTTCAAGGTACAAGTAAATTTTGATATTCCATTATTTGAAGGACTGATAGATGCAGATGTTGTAGATAAATGGTTGAATCTGCTCGAAGGGTATTTTTTAGTCCACAATTTTTCCAATAGGGAAAAGATTACTTTTGCACTCCTCAAGTTCATCCCCCATGTTAAGGACTGGTGGGATACTTACTCTGAGCAAAGGGCCACAGAGGAATCTGCAATATTTGTGGTCGCCCCCACATGGGATTCCTTCAGTGATGTCATTAAAGAATAGTACTACCCTATTGGAAGTTGTGAAGACCAGTACATAGGATGGACCACCTTGCGTCGAGAAAGGGACCAAACGGTACCAGATTTCACCAATATTTTCCATACCCTGTGCACCAAATTGGGAATCAAAGACTCTGAACGACATCTGGTGCTCAAATATTACGGTTGTCTTCATAGATACATTCAAACATAAATGGAGTTTATGGATATCGCATCATTGGGTACAACTTATAAATATGTTGTCAATATTGAGCAGAAATTTAAGCAGAAGATGGAAGAGTTTGGATCTGCAAACTCCTAACAGCTAAAGCAGGGAAAAGGTGGCCCCAACCCATAAAACAAGGGATATAGAAAATATGGCCACTCTCGGGACAACCATTCCAAGCCGCAACATAAGAAGGTTAATGAGAAGTCAAAGAAGGACACGGGAAAGTGGTGTGAATACCATAAAATCCCTTGGCACAACGCTGAAGAGTGACGCTCCAAGCAGTCACTGATGGTCGAGCTGAAAGATTCCGAGTCAGAGGCAGATTCTGACTTTGAATCAAATCTAGAAGGATGTAAATGGATTATTGATGTCAAACCCAACGCCAATGTCACTACCACCAAAGTCCATCCAAGCGAACCAAAAGAACCAAAGGAAGGGGAACGCCTCTTTAACTCACATATGTGGGTAAGGGAGACTATACTTCATTTCATTGTTGATAGCGTAGTCAAAAGAACCTGATCTCAGCAGAGGTCATCAAGCGGTTGGACCTGTTGATGACACCAAACATGTATCCCTACACCATCGGCTAGCTTCGCTAAAGAAGAGATCTTTGTGTCAACTAATAGTGTTGTTTTCCCTACAGAATCAAGCCCTTAAGAGATAAGGTATTATGTGATATTTCTCCCCTTGAAGTTTGTGATGTTATTTTAGGACAGCCATATTTATGGAAGCAACATGTTTTGTATGAGTCTAGACCCCATAGTGTTATTATTACTATGGGTAGACAATTGTCTAGGATACCATAGGTAGCACCACCTACCGCTATTTATTTAATCTCTGCTAAGAAATGTAGTAAGGTCATTTCAAAGACCGGGAAGCTCATCTTCTTTGTGATCTATGCTCACAGTAAGAAAAATGTCACAGCCACATCTATGACCTCTATAGACAACCTCTCTTTGCAGCAAAAGCAAGTGGACAGAATCGTGGAAGACTACAAAGACATCTTCTCCTCGCCCACTGGGCTACTGATGCACTGCCAAGTCAAGCATCCAAATGATCTAACCCTCGATTTCTATTGGACTAGATTATCATCGCTCACTGATGGAAAATGATGAAATCAAACGTTAGATCCAAGAGTTGCTTCAAAATGGGAACATCAGACCCAACTCCTCCCCTTGTGAAAGCTCGATTATACTAGTGCAGAAGAAAGACAGGACCTCATGGCTTTGCATTGATTACAGATAATTAAACAAAATCACAGTTAGGAACTGATACCCAATTCTCCGAATTGATGACCTTATTGACCAACTCAAAGAGGCCAAGTTCTTCAACAAGATTTACCTAAAGTCTGGCTACCACCAAGTTCCCATCGAATCGACTGATGTATGGAAAACAACTTTCAAATCTAAAGAAGGTCTCTTTGAATGGTTGGTCATGCACTTTGGCCTAACAAATGCACCAGCAACTTTCATGAGGTTAATGGATTATGTATTGAGACCCTTCAACAACTCTTTTGTGGTGGTATATATGGATGACATCCACATCTTCACCAGAACTTGGGAGGAGCGCATGTAGCATATTCAGCAGGTTTTGAGCACTCTGCGGAAGCACAAGCTATATTCCAACTTAGAAAAATTCTCCTTTGGCATGAACAGGGTATAATACTTGGGATACATTGTTGATGAACATGGGGTACATGTGGATCCAGCTAAGATCCAAGTCATCTTTGATTGGCTAGCCATGACCACACTAACCGAGCTTTAGAGCTTCTTGGGACTTGTCAACTTATGTTGATTATTCGTGTTGGGATTCTTCCATATTGCATGGGCCCTCATCCAAGTGACCAATGGCGGTGGCAAGGAAAATTTTGCATCATGGAAGGCACAACAATGAGCACTTAATGATCTGAAGCATCGCTTGTGCTCAGCTCCAGTACTCTCCCTACCTGATTTGCAACAACAGTTCGAGATTGAGACTGATGCATCTGACTATGTTGTAGGCGTAGTTCTCACTCAGCATGGTCATCTGATAGCATACCATAGTGAGACACTCTCAGATATTGTCTGGAAATACCCCACCTATGATAATGAAATGTATTCCATTGTACAAGCATGCCGTTAATGGAAACATTACATTCTGGGAAAGGAGACAATCATTCACACCAATCACAAGCCTCCGCAGTTCATACAGACAGAAGGGAAGTTGCAGAACGACCGCCATCAGAAGTGGTCCACATACCTGCAGCAGTTCCATCTCAACATAAAGTACAAGGTAGGGAGCACAAATCATGTCGTTGACTGCCTCAGTCGACTTCCCATGGATGCACTCACCATCGTACTCCATTCATGTGGGCATGAGCCATATAAGTGGCCCCAACTTTATCAGCAAGTTCTTGACTTCACCACCACCTATCATCTCTTGGGTACATGCACAAATGTCATCGATTTTCACATTCAGGATCGACTGTTATTCCATCTAGGCCACCTTTGTGTTCTTGCAAGCGAGCGTGCAAAGTTGATTTGGGAGGCTCACTACAGTCGGATGGTAGGACATTTTGGCGTGGAGAAAACTGTGGTCGTTATACAGAAATATTTTTATTGGAAAAAAAATCGACAAGAAGTTAGCAAGTATATCAAATCTTGCACTGCATGTTCCATTACCAAGCCAACCATCAAGAAGCAAGGCTTATACACCCCTCTTCCTACTCCCGAGAGGCCTTGGGAATCCATCTCAATGGATTACATGTTTGGCCTTCCATCTACCAAGCAAGGAAATGATTGCATATTTGTGGTGATTGATTGGTTTTCAAAGATGGTCGTACTCACAGCCTGGAAGAAGATCATCATAGTGGAAGATATTTCCAATCTCTTCTTCGAACGAGTGTGGGTCCATTTTGGGATACCACATACCATCGTCTTTGATCGAGACAACAGGTTCCTCATCACATTTTGGTCAAATCTCTTGTCATTGTTGGACACCAAGCTCACTAAATCCATTGTCTTCCACCATCAAACTGATGACCAGATAGAGGTCGTCAATCAGATGATTGTGCACATCATGTGCATGTATAACTCTAAGCATATGTGTACATGGGATGAGAGTATTCCCTATGTTCATCACAGCTACAACAGGGCTCTCCATAGCTCCACCGGACATAGCCCATTTCAGGTGGGGTTGGGATTCCAACCCTTGGGTCCCATTGATGTTGCACTACCTCTTGCAACCACCCAGATAGAATCTTCCTATGTTCATTATGAGGGAAACAAAGCCACCAGATTTATTGAGAAGATTCAACACATTCACCAACAGGTCCATGAGATTTTACAGAAAGCCAATGTTAAGTACAAGTAGCGCCATGATCGACATTAGGTACCACACAAGTTTCATGTGGGAGACAAGGTATGGTTACATTTGTAGAAGGAACTCCTTACAGGGCCCCATCGAAAGCTTTGTCCATTTCGTTATGGGCCTTACACTATCACCAAGGCTGTGGGAGACAATTCTTTTGAGCTCAACACTCCCCCCTACCTTGGTTTTCACCCAGTGTTCAATGTGGACCTCCTCCGGCCATACTTTCCACCATTATTGGAAACCTCGGATATTGTAGAACAATTAACACCAAAAAATATCAACCTTGACTGCATGGAACAGACATCTATTGATTAGATGATGTACACACAGGTCAAGGGCACTCACCGACAGAGGATCTAGCCTTATCAGGTTGTCAAGGCAGGGTAGTTCCTGAACCAAGGAAAATGGCTCACCCAGGGCCAAATTCAGTATAAATTTCCTCACCTTATGGGGGAAGCCAACGCAATGGAGACCATCACTTCCTAAGGGGGAAGGACTGATCTAGGTGGATATTGGTGGCCACCCACCTATTCCAACTGGCTCCTTTTGATAGTTTTAGTTCAGAATGTTCTTCTGTAATTGTGGGTTCTACACTTTTGGGGATGTCTGAAGCCCTACACAACTGCCAAGTGGAGATTGGTGGCCACCCACCTAATCCAACTGGTTTATTTTTTAATTTTTCACATCAGTACATATTTATGTACTTCTAGGGTCGTTTTGGGGCCCTAAACAGTATTGTTTTGGCTTGCCACATCCAAATTGGAGACAGAGTCAGAGTTTGACAGCATAATGTGTATTTCTCGAAAATACCTTTCCAATGGGCTATCACGCACCTAAAATGGAGGTCGTATGCAAAAGTTACGACCCCGAGAAGTTGACGTACCAACTTACCCATCGGGGCCCACATAACTTTTGGTGTTTCATCTCCTAGGGTTAGGTTTTTGGATGTCTAGGGTTTTGGAATTCATGAGTAATGTTAAAAAGGCCTCTAGAGCCTCATTGTAATCATTCTTCTCAAATGGATGTGCGTAGCAGCCACATCTCTTCTCAGAGATAGCTACCACCATTCGAGCAAATTGTTTTCAGTTCTGTAGTTTTACAGTTTCAGCCTATTTTATTTATTCAATAGAATTTATTGTTCACTGAATATATGTTGTTGTTCTTTGTATATCTGTGTTATTGTATTCAATCTATTATTTATTTCATTTCTCTCATAAATTTGGATCACTCATGGTTCTGCAGCAGTGGTAGATATCAAACAATCCACGGATACAGAACTTGACGAAATCCCCACAAAGGTAGATTTAGCAAATAGGGATCCCACCAAGGAACTTAGGCATCTACAGCTTCAAAAGCAAGCAACTAGATTACCATGCATTCATAATATAAAATATGAAAACCAAATGCAGAAGGAGTAGGTACTTTTTCTTCTCTGTCGCATGCATTTTTTCATGTCCTAAAACTATCTTAAGACTAAAATTTGTCATTTTCATAGAAAAACCTAAATAGGGAATAGATTTCAATAGTATTGATGGAAAACCCGGATCAGAAAAAAGAAAAATTTAAATAAGGAATAGATGACAATAATCATGGTTTCATGATATATCTATCATACATTTATTAGTGCTCTTAAAGTTGTACAATAATAGATACTTCACATATCAATGGTTGAATGAGATATTAATTCTATAACAAATAACAAAAAAAAAGTAAATGGTGAAGCTTAATCTAGATGAGCATTTACTTGTCTTTTTATCCATAAGTAACTATTTGTGCATTGGAATAACGTGGAAGCATTGGAAGCGGAGAAAAGAAAGAATAACATGGCAACACTGGAAGCGAAGAAAAGAAAAGATAATGTATGAATGAGGAATATGTCCCTTGTGCCAATGATTATAAAGTGGTTGTGGTGGTCTATTATTTTCAGGTCGTCTATTCAAAAAAGGTTGGGCTTCCCCTTCCTCGTTTTGTTTGTACTTGATGTTCGTGCTTGATGCTTCTTGATATGTGCACTTTTAGTACCTACAACATTGCATTGTGTGTGAAGATAATGTTTGCATTGTGTGTGCAGACAATGCAGGACGACTTTATACAGAGTTTGAAGAAGGAAAGAAGGAACCTAGCACCTGAAAGAGAGATTACAGCTTCAAATGCTAAGATGAGGTGATAGCAATGCAATGTAGTTCAAATTTTATTCAATTCAAATGTTGAGCTGAGGCAACAGTGATGCAATCAAGAGATAGTGATGAAATGAAGAGAAGAAATTGTGGTGACTTCCTCACCATAATGCATATACAGATTGGTGAGGCGATGCATCACCGATTTGATCGATTTTCTAGGCGATGTGATGGTGATATGATGCATGGCCATAGCCTTAGAAAAACCATGTTAGAAATATAATCAACCATCAATGAAGTTTCACAGACGAATCAGATGAATGAAGTTATAATAGATTGAAAACTTAGGTTATATAACATTGGGAAAAAAATCATTTTTGATGCAATGAAGTTATAATAGAGTGAAAAGATTACCTTATCTATGGAGCTCCACAATAAGACATTGATTTTGTTAGCCAATAGTGTGTTCGATAAAATCAATTTAAATATTATAAAAAAATATTATTTTATTTTCTCCTATGTACAAGTTTGGTAAGCATAAAAATATTTATGGTCAAACGCAAAGTAATTGATGGTCAACTCGAGATCGAATGCTATAGTCCTTGATTTCCTTCGACAGGGACTAATAAAAATCCTTCCAAATAAATCAAAGAATAAAAGAAAACCATTCCCAACACAATAATTAAACAAGTGTTAATTCAAGGTTATCATAAGAATTGTGAAAAAACCAATTTCATAGTATTCGTGGAAGGTGGAGCATAGAAAATTAAAAAAATTATTAGGGCCATACAACACACCTCACCCTCGTAAGTAGTTAAACTAGTAATTTCCCTAGAAGCTGCAAGGGCGTAACTATAGTATAAAAATCAATTCAATTAGAAATATGATATTCATTTTTTTTCAATAATCAATTCCATGTTTTTATTTTTTGAAAAAACCTATAGCTTACAAGGCAAGACAAGGTATCAAAGAGAGTGTGTGAATATTTTTGCTTGTTTGTTTGTAAAACAAGCCTATTTTCACGACAAAGAACAACAACAATCT
>SNQJ01S0215315.1:0-11899 GCA_010110895.2 Picea sitchensis
AATGGGGTAAGGCCAAATAAGGGTGTTGGAAGGGAGTTGGGTCCACAAGAAAAACAAATTGTTGAAAAATGATAGGTATGACTACGATAAGGGAAAAGAGAGGAATCCAACTGGATAGGGATAAAATAATGGTTCCAACATGATCCAAACATTTTTCTTTTTACTCCTACGGAGTTATACTCCAATCTAAAGAATACTACAGTGACAAAATGCCAAAATTCTTAACAAGAAATGTGTAGTAATTTTGCAACCCGAATGCAGGAGACATAGTTGCACGACAATAGATATGGTTTGTTATTTTTTTGTTTCCATCCCAAGGGTTAGGGTATTCAAGGGTTCTACAATAAAGGGCTTTCCTTGTGCTATATCTCTATGATATATGTGCGAGGTCCAACAATAGTACTCAAACCAAGATCTCAGGGTACCAACTAAGGAGGCTAGACCATGACCTTATCCGTACTACCCGACTACCCATGTACTAGAGAGTATCTTCGTGAGTTTTGTTATCAGTGGAACTATAGAAGTTAGGCATCCAATTGGTTTATCTACAGAGGGCTTCAGGAGATCTAGGTCGATCCATATATAGGTTTTTTCTGATGCGTTACCACTTGAAGGGGTACCAACAGGTGTTACAAGGGTGGCCAATAGATGTGCGTTGAAGTACCACTTGTATTTCCTACATGTATGAATCCCCAACTGTGGGTTTATGTGCGTAACGACATATCTCTATAGATTTAAGATGTCAAAATACATATCTACCCTGGAAAAATTTTAACCCACAATTTTCTATCAAGGAAGGTGCTTTGATAGCACTTGTCGTATTCTAGATATAAAATAGTATGCAGAACATAAATAATTAGTTAGAAATGGCATAGAAACAATGATATAACCAGATCAATACCACAATACGACCAAAATAGTACTGGAATAACACTAAAAAGAGAACTTTGATTACTGAGAGCAATGTTCACTTACCTCTTCAAGGGGGAAACCTCCAGCAGAGCAAAGCTCTATTACAATAATATCCAAGATAAAAAAATTCATACCCTCTACTCCTATTTATACTAAATATGTCTATCCAAAAGAACAATCTAGAGGAATATCATTCTAGAAGGGGAAGCTTCTATTAGGTCTTCTTATATTTGATTTATTCTTCCTTATTGATGGGGCTTATTAATATTTTCCTTTAATACACGAAAATATAGTATTCTACCTACATGAGGGGTTAGGTCCCTAACAGGAGAAGATCTATGAGATCAGGAGTGTCAGGGTGGGTGAGGGGTTAGGTCCCTAATAGGAGAAGATCTATGATATCAGGAGTGTTAGGGTGGGTGCTTGAAGAAATAAGCACATATCCACTATATTTTGTAGCACATCAATTATATTTGCAGGATATCTTAGCAAATCTTTAAACTGGTAGAGAAAAATCAAAGGACCGATTTATGGGTACAGGACAATACATAGGTAGTTTCAGTAGCATGGTTTGTTGAGAAATGGTAGGAGGCTAGGTACTCAATAAGGAGATCTCAAATAGGTGGAGAAGAACTTCCATATAGATATCTGATCCACATGAGAACTCATAGATAGGTGGAGAAGGAATTTTTTCTCACAGAGATCTTAGCACGGGGTGAAGAAGAAATTCACCTAGATATCTATTCATTCCAAAGGAGAAGAGAATTCGGTAGAGAAGAAATAGAGTAGTTCTAGGTCTAGGTTCATGCAATGGTAGCAGAGATACTTGATTCTAGGTATTGAT
The DNA here is from genome assembly GCA_010110895.2 of Picea sitchensis. Lineage (NCBI taxonomy): Eukaryota > Viridiplantae > Streptophyta > Pinopsida > Pinales > Pinaceae > Picea > Picea sitchensis. The sequence goes on from SNQJ01S0215315.1 coordinate 1,757, forward strand.
TGTTTCTTAGTGGAAAGGAAATACACACAGAATGAGATAGTAATATCTCATAGAGGTGGTGGAGAAGTACTTTCATCCAAGTGTGTAGGGAAGGGTTCGAGGAAAAGAGAATATGGGCAACAAGGGAGATAGAAACCAACAAGATAAAAGGACTCATCTTTAGGTAGGATATTTGTTGCATTGTATTATTCCTCGGGTGTACCATTATCCTAGGAAGGGAGCCCATGATTTTATTTTAATAAAATAAACTAGAGTTATAAGAACATGATCTATTCAACAATCTAACGGAGGACTCAAGGACCCATGTGGATCTTGGTGATGATTCCAAGTATGAAATTAATGGGAAGGGAACTATCATGTTCTAACTTGAGTTAGGAGCTTCGTTAGAGGCCTAGGATGTGATTTATGTATTAGAAATAAAGAACAACTTGCTCTCAGTTTCAGTTTTGGAGGACATGGGTTTTGTAGTTACTTTTCATAAATGACAAGTACTCATATGATCAGATGGATCTATCCCTGACACAATAGTCAACATTGGTGTCAGAGAGGGTAGGTTATACAGGTTGTAGGGCTAGCCTATAAGATAATTCAAGGGGATATTGGATCATGTATTGATGTCAGCGATAGAGGACGAGGAGAATAAGGATCCAAAGGGTGAGAAACCAAAGTATGAGGATATTTAATATACTTCTAGTTTGGGGAGTGAACCTTTATAGGGGAAGAGAGCATTATCCCCTTCTAGTTCTGTCAGGAGACTGAGTTGGTACGAGATGACATTGATGGATGCTCAAGAGAAGGAAGCTTCTAGGAGCACATTGAGGGAGACAAGACCTTTGAAAAGGGTTTCAAACTTCATTGCATTGATATGTAGCTCCATTGATTATGAGACTTCCAATATTCAAGGAAAAGCTAACCAATAGATTTGGAGGAATGCTGGTATGTAGGATGATGTGTATGACATTGTGTCAAAGCTAGAGGTAGAACTAGTTCTAGGTGGCTCTTCGGGAAATACCTTCCTTTCTAAAAGGGAATGTTGATGTTAGTGGTAACATCATACATGTATTTATACATAGGTTTATGTCTCTAGATGTGTGGAAATTGTCCAAATCCTTTTAATCTTGAATTTACTTTGATTAAAGGAATTATTCAAGTAAATTATTTTTATTAATTACCTTGTAATTAGTTAATTGTGTTATTTAATGAACATGCTAAAAGTACTTAGCATGCATAATGTAATCTAAATCTAAAAGTGAGTGTGAGAAGTAATCTAAACCATAGATCACTTTTGAGATTAGAAATAGATTGTAACTCATGAYTATAAAAGAAAGGCTAGGAGAAGGACAAAGACACAATTCACATAGATAGAAAAGGAGGACCTTTTCTAGTGTCGAGTCACTAAGGTCACAATCAGGAGTAGAAAAGGACCTATGCTCGATTCCTTTGATCATGAAGGAAGATCATTCAAGAGGACAAAGGAAAATACATTCACACAAAGATAGAAAAGAGGGACTTTTTCTAGTGTGGACTTATTCGAGAGTGTAGAAGAAAAGAAGGAAGTTTGATGACACTTGAAAGGTGTTGAGGGAGTTAAAACAGAGTATTGGATCAAGAAGGAATGTGGTTCAATATCTTGGATAGGTGAAGAAGGACCTTCATATAGAGATCATAAAGGTCAAGGAGAAGAGAGAACATAGGCATACACAAGTGGGTTTCAACATAAGGAAGCCACAATAGAGTGTTCAAGCGCACAAAGATTTCTATACAGGTTTTCCCTACACATCCATGAGCCACATAGGAGACAGTCATGGACATCTGTGGGTCACAGTGGGGAAAGTAGCAGATATACGTGGGTCACATAAGAGACAGTCACATATTCCTATAAAAGTGTTCTAGAATTGATTGTACAATAGGTTAACCCTTGCGAGGTTAGTCTACAGTTGTATTTCTCTCAGTGGGACATTATCCATGTTATGGGAGCCCTGATTTTAACATAATAAAATATTTCTTAGCACTATTTTTTCCTCCAGGATTTTTCCAAGGATATTTACCCAAAAATTATGGTGTGCATGTGTGATTGATTTGGTTTCCTATTTTATGTTTCCGCTGCATTATATTGAGTTGAATATTTCACTAGTGTATTATTGTTTTGTGAGATACTAATCTGGTTGCAGTAAGGAAATCACTAGATAATGAAGTAACTACATACTGGAGTTATAATTTCAACATGGTATAAGATCATGCCCAGGGTTGAAATAAAATTCGACACCGGGGAGAGAAAACTTCCTAGAAACTTAATAAATGACTCAACAAGATGGTGTAATATCCTAGTGACAAAAGGAGGGAATCTCTATGGTTGTGCAGGGTTTGTATGAATGATGTGTGACCTATGGATGATGCAGATATGCCTTGGGTAAGGGAAATAAACCCAAGCAAGGATAAATTTGACCAAAAATGGTAAAAATCGATCAAGTGAGTGAGATTGTAGAGTGTAGAGGGAATTTTGAGCCTCTAAGAAAGAGAAATTCACCCAACAACTAGAAGAAAAACAAAATAGAAAATCCTACAGAGGCACAACAACTCTGAGATGACAACCATCTATATCCAAGCCTAAAAATGCATTAAATGGTGGTAGCAATAGAAATTTTATACTCTCTATTAGACAAAGAATATCATCATTGAAGTAAATCCACAAGTTTCTTCACATATCCCTCCCATTTATAGTCTCCTTGTTCACTGGAAATAATTAAAACATGAATACACAAACCACAATAACACGAAAAACTTAAACTAATTCAATATGTAATGAAAACCATATTAACCCTGGAAACCCAAATGGGAAAACCAACTTCGAATGAGACTCAATGTTTCATTTTGGTAATATTTGGTACAAGAAGCTCTTGGCTCTCTATGCCTCTTTCTCCATTGGCCAAAAATCCCATTGAGAGTTAAGTTACATGAGGAAATAGGGAGAGATGAGGTAAATCAATGGCCAACAAGTTCACCTTTTGTTCCCCATTGTTATTGGATTAATCGGTAAATGCGGACATAAACATATCTCCCTAGATCCCACTGGAAACTAGAACAAAACATAATAGGATATAAGACTTTCCCTAGGCTCTAATTATTGAGTTTACTAGCTAATAAGAGATAGACAACATACCTTTTCAATGTTGTTTCCTCTTTCCATTGTCATCTTAGATCTATTCCAATGATACTGTTAAATTGAACCTGCAAGGGAACACAAGCCAACCAAAGTGAAAGCAACACAATATACTCAACAAGAACTTATATATGTGATCAAGGAATCATACAATAAAACAAGACTAGTTTTATGGGAAAGAAACATATCGTTGTATCGTATTAAATAGAAACTAGAGAATACAACCAAATCCTTGATGTTGCAAGGTCCCCTTTTGATGGCCTTTTTCTCCAACACACACACCTTTGCTCCAAATCCTTTTGAATGAAGAAGATCCACCATGTAGCTTGTAGAACTAAAGCAAAGCTCTCAAGAGGAAGTAGAACTCTCCATACAAATATTAGCCTATTAAACCTTATCCTTTTCCATAAGAGATCCCTCTTTATATAGTGTGAAACAGATATGGATAAGGATATTAGGATGATCCCACCAAATCAAAGAAGCGAGTAAGATCCAAATCGATCATAGGCCTCCTCATATTCTAGAAGATCCCCTTCTAGAAAATTTTTGAAATTTGACTTTTCCCAAGATTTAAGCATCATCGTACCCTACATACTTATCATCCTTTGAATACGTCATAGTCCAAGTATAGTGCATCATGCGACGATAAGGCATCGTCACACCCTATGAATAGAGTAGCCTATGATGACCTTCTTTCATATGATTTCTGGCAGAGGAAATCAAATCATTTTTTCTCATGTAGAAAGACTCTTTTAATATTTTTAGGGAACATGAACACACGATTTCATTGGATCACTGGGGTGACCAAAATAATGTTTAACAGAATTCCCCCCAAAGTATGAAGCTGGAACTCATGACAACTAAAATACTTTGTAGAATGTGTGTACCGAACAAGGAGCGCACCTAACAGAATCCCCCCCAAAGTATGAAGTTGGAACTCGTGACAACTAAAATACTTTGTAGAATGTGTGTACTGAACAAGGAGCACACCGATCGAGAACCTGCAAACAATCAAGCATCTGGATAATATCATATCAATTATGAGGTAGGTATTCCCATGCTCAGGCTACAAGTGACTCTAATCATAAGTGTCAAGTGAGTCATGGCCACTAGACATACACTGTGGATCCATGTCATCATGATTCAACATAGTCACCATGAATACACTGTGGATCTATTCTCTAAAGAACTCAAATTCGGACATAGCCACAAGACATACAAAGTGGATCTATGTGCCAATACAAATCATGAATACTCCATCGCAACCTGGACCAAAATGATAAGATCCAAGGTCTTCATTTCCATCATATTTAAGTATGAATATAACCATGTGATTAAGGTGTTGAAGCAAAACATGGTAGAAAGAATTTGATTACCGGTCATTGATGAAAATCATTAACAAGTGCGAGGGAAATCACCTTTGATGTCAATGAATTCCAAGGCACCCTAGTACAATCCAACGAATGTGAATAAATGAGTTTAAGTCGAACACTCGATGTAATCTTCCAATTAGGGGTCAATGATGTGAAACCACTATTGAAAGAGAAGAAACCTTCCATTGAGGCATGCAGGCTCTAAGGTACTAAATGATTTCTAATTCTTTATCCTGGATGATGTTTTGAATTCAACAGGAAAAGAATATTCACAAGAGGGACTTGATGTATCCCCCATCAATGACACGAAATATGTACCAGATTTGAGGTAGATCAGAGTATGAAGTGATTTGAAATTGACACAAGGAAGGCCAACATGGTATAAGATTTATAACTATAGATGGTTGACTCGATAGAAGGCTTGTGTATGTTGGACTTCTCTTGAACATATGGACGACATGACAATGGTCTTGGTAGTATTGACTCAAGGAGAACCCAACATATGAATTTGTGGATGGTAAAATGAGAGAAAAATGGATTTACCAACCCAGATACAATGATGAAGGGGGTTGTCATGTTAAAGAGTAACTATTACTACCACTAACACAAATACAGAGACACATTTTGTTCCCAATTTTCCCCCACCATTTCTAGCGAGTACCTCTTTTTTTCTAAGAAAGATTAAGGAGGATAACATATGCTTGTTGATGTAAGATCATCCTTTAGACAAGTCCCTCAGAGTATGTTTAACAAACCCTAAGAAGGAGTGGTTCAATCCCATATGGGTATTTCTATGTTTCTTTGATGAGTCCAAAGAGAGAAAACTCATGGGTTTTTCATTTTTAGAGAGTCTGAAAAACACTTAAAGAGAACTCCATTAGGTCCTTTTTCATAAATTAATATGATGAGACCAAAAAAGTGATAACATATTGCTCATTAGATGTTTTCTTCAAATACTTTTATGAGCATGAAAAGAACAAGGTCGCTCGATGATCTTTTCATTTTTAAGGAGCATTAAAAGAGCTTAAAGGATAATCCATAGGCTTTGGTTTTCGTGTTGCCATTACGAGTTCAAAAAAATGACAAAAGACTACTCAATTACATTCTCATGGGTTCACGGCCATGAGAAAGAATGAAGACTATGCTCATAGTTTTTCCTAAAAAACCCTAAAAGGATCTTGTACATGCGACAAATATATAAAAACAAACTAGAAAAGTGGACCCTTGTTCCAACGTTTCACCTCTAGAATTTTTCAATCTGTAAAAATCAACCACTTGTAAAGTTGTTATGACTTTAGGGCTTGGATGAAGTATAAAAATTAATATAATATACAAATGAAAAGTAATAAAAATCAATCAAATAGGTAAAAACCCACATTTCACTATCTCATTTGTAACTTCACCCAAACATTTCTCCAAACCCCCTTTTTACCTCAATTTTCAACTATGGATTACGGAGTGCACGACGGATCATTCCATGAATCGTCTCCATAGAAAAGGTAATCTCCATTTCCTTCATCTTTTCATGGATCAAAAATTGAATTTCATTGGTTAAAAATGTGTTTTGGGGTTGATTTTCTGAGGTTACCCATGCATTGAGGTCGTCGTAGGTGCCCTATATCGGGAACTGCGAGGATCTAGGATCATCACAGTCAACCCTAAAGTTAGGGTGCGACGATGCCACACTATGCAAATGCACAGGCTAACAACAACCACAACCCAAAATTTCAAAAGATTAATCCAAAAAAGGAAAACCCCTAGGAAAGAAAATTATGTTGCTAATATCTTTGTTTGGTTCCTTGGTAGGTCTTCCATGGTCAATATGTTGGAATTGCAGGAGAGAGAACACGAAGAACAATATTACTTCATCGGGAATGACCCAGGAATGGTTATGGACCTCCGACAATGTGGGTTGTTGATATTATTCAAGATTTAGGGCATGAGGGCCCAACTGAGACTACTTGAGTACTTATTTCACATGTGGGATGTGAACGAGAAAGAATTTCATGTGGGTTCCCACACACTCACCATAGATATTAAGGATATATATTTCCTAACATTACTATCTCACCATGGATCATGAGTGAAACTTATAGGTAGTAGGGGTGACGGTGAACCTATGAAACACTATATTAGTGAACATTGTGTGTCGGGTACCCAGAAACATAGCAGTAAGGTCTCTATCAGAGATGTCTGAGAATTTCCTCTTCGGACTGTCCTCTATACTATTACACACATGGCATGGAGTGCAGCTCCCCACATGGCTCCGCAGAGCCATTTTTAGTATGCATTGCAGTGTATGGAGACCCGAGTCTTCAACTGGTGTGAAGGGGTCCTTAAAAGTATGAAGAAACAACTTACCAAATGCAGAAGTGGTGGGTTGAAACAATTCGGATATGGGTCTATTTTGGTATCCTTCTTCCTAGAGAGGGTCCCAGTATTACGCTTGCTGGTAGAGTGGGGTATACCTGCTCCACAGGATCCGAGGATGAAGAGGTGGGTAGACCTCATGGCCCGACATGGAGGCAGTCACATAATCAAGTATAAAGATGTCTTATTTGAGTGGTTGAGGAATAAAATGTTCATGGTCAATGATTATGCATATGTTAAGTTAGACTTTTGTGGATATTCAAACCTAGTTGTTCCCAAAGGTTCCCAGTTGGGGGACATAGGTAAGAAGGATTTTTTTTTTATGTAATGTTTTTTTTTATTTTTAATGATATAAAATGTTTTTTGTGTTGTTTATCTAATGAATAATCAAATGATCTTTGAAAATGTGTATGTGGGACCTTATATTCCTCCAGGTTCATCTCCCATCTAGAGGCGAGGGGAGAGAGGTATTGTAGCTGGAGTATTTTCTACTGACTTTGAGACCATAGAACAAAATCTAGAGGGGCTCACAATGAACATCTGAGATGCCTCTATAGATGATATTCCTAAGAATTATCAACGTCATACAATGGGTGTTTCTTCATCCATCGGTCGACTCCTCTGTAGAGTAGCACGGGCAATCACGTATTATAGCGAGCAACATCTTTGATGCTCTATTGTATACGAAGCCATGTGCTTCACATTTTTCATATATTGGTCTTCGGAAAAAATATACTTTCTGTAAACTTTTATCATTATTAATATGAGGCTCCTACCAGCTTACTTGTATTATGTTCAAAGTGTGATTGGATTTTATAAATGTATCAAATGTCTATCTAACACATAATTAATGTGTATTTAGACATCTAGGAATGTGTTGATATTCAATGTAATCAAAACGATGTTCTAAGAGGTGAATTCGTAAATATATCCTTAACAAAGTAGGACTCTAGATCGAATAAATGTTACTCAATTGTAAGACAACTAACTATGAATCTAGTCATACAATAAGATGGTGGATTCCAAGTGAAACAACGTCAGTCAATAATTCGATAACTACATTGTATTCCATGATATTGTTGGTTGCATGACCAAGGAAAACACCATGTAGAATGATCAATTCATCTGTAGGTGCATAGATTTCCGAAGAAACAGATGTTAAGTTTTGAGTATTGTGACTAGCGCCATCAATGAAGTGAATGTAGGGTAGTGAAGACACTCACATATAGAAACCAGGAACAATGCAAGGTAAGCAATCGAAAGGTGGAACCAAACAATGAAAACCACACAATAGTATGATACACTAAAATACACAACACTTATGAAAAAATGATTTAAGCATAGTACTTCTTCAAGTAAAGCCCATTTATGGGTTCACTCCAAGGGACTCCATCATAATATACCAGTTCATAACCTCCAACCTTCAAGGGGTCTACCCCAATCCCATGTATAGACAAAATTAAACCAAGAAGTCGGTCAGATTCCACACAGAAAACACATTTGTGTGGATTTAAACATATGCAATAATAATGGCAGTGTAGGAAAATGGCCCATAAATGTGTCGGGTGATCTTGACAATGCATGGAATGCATCGTTAGACCATCTAGATAAGGTTGTATAATGTTCTTAATGTCATGAAAGGCATAAGACATAGCGCATTGAAAAGTTGCACCAGCATTTTTGAGACGAAGGGGTCATTTTTGGTAGGCAAAGGTTCCCCAAGGGAAAATAAAATAAGTCTTGTGTTGATCCACTGGTAAAATATTGATTTGATTATAACCAGAGAAATCGTCCATCAAGGAGAAGATTTCACTCTCGGCACAGTCGTCAACGATCTAGTCAATGAAAGGGGTTGGGTAATTGTCCTTAGGACAAGCTTTATTTATATCCCTATAATCTACACAAACACAGATCATGCCTTATTTATTATTTACCGGAACAAGATTGGATACCCAATTGGTCAAAGCCACAGGATAGACAAAGCCATCTTTAAGAAGTTTTTCAACTTCAAGCTTGATAGCAACAACTTTACATGGATGTACTGGGCGAAGTCTCTGACGAATGGGTTTGGCGTCCGGATAGGTCTTAATATCAAGCACAACAATATCAGTATCAATACTTGGCATTTCTTCATAACTCCAGGAAAAAACATCACAAAATTATTGAAAAATGGATTTATAAGTGCGAACCTCATCATTAGAGCATGAGACATTGATATGAACATTTTCCACGACTCTAGGTTTAATCAATATTTCAAGAGGAATGGTAGGTGAAATATTGCTCAAGTTCCCTTCATACAAAACATCATGTGTTGACTTAGGAACAGAAGAAATAACAACAATGGTCGACGAAGTCAAAATCTGTTGGTAACTCTCTATGGTATCATGTCCTAGGAAGAGGATAGAATGAGATGCCCATCATCCCATGGAGTATCTTCCATATACATGACTGACATGATCATCTCATGAGTAGAAAATATCACGTGAAACAGATCAAGAGATGTATCATAGAGAGAAGTGTAACAACCCTAGTTGAATATATGTTTAGGGATTATTAAGTAAAAATTTATTAGGTAATTAATGTTTCTAACATGTTATTAACTAAACAAAGATTGGTATAATGATATTAATTAAATAATTATTAATTAATTAATTGTTATAATTTTGATTAATTAATTAATTAATTAATTAATTACCTATTACATTCAATGACATGGGTATTAAATTTAAGAGGGTTAATAAATTTAATTGTTTAATTAAAGGATTATGTATACAAAGAGGATAGGAAGCATTAAATGTAAGGATAAGAAACATTAATAATCGGATAAGACAATGAATGTATGGATAAGGAAAGGGTCAGTGAAGGAGGGATATGAGGGGGAGGAGGCTTACGGAAGGAGGGGATTATTTTTCAGGGTTCTCTTGGATTTGATGGTTGAGAGTTTGAGTTCTGTAGTCGGGAAGGATCAGTACAGGGGGCACCGGTTTGCTGGGGGTTTTGGGCACGGGGACTAGGATATCCATATGGTATTCTGGAGCTAGGAAGCCGGACAGGCTGCTCCTAGATGGCAGGGAAGAACCGCGATTTGGGCAGAGTTGGTCAGTGGCATCAAGCTAGGCAAGGCAGCAACAGGAAGGTCAACAAGACAAGCGAAATTTTAGCATCAGACCAAGGTATTTTTATCTACATATTTGTTTTATGCATTTAAGGAATATGAAGTGTTATAAGGTTGTTCGTAAG
>SNQJ01S0215318.1:0-15575 GCA_010110895.2 Picea sitchensis
CCATAAACAAGTGCATCAACCATGCACCAACCTGTAATCAACCTGTACCATAAACAAGTGCATCAACCATGCACCAACCTGTAATCAACCTGTACCATAAACAAGTGCATCAACCATGCACCAACCTGTAATCAACTTGTACCGTGAACAAGTGCATCCAAACATGTACCAAGCTGTACCAATCATGTGTCAACTACTCATCAACTATGACTCGTCAATATGTACCAACATCATCAACTATACACTTCAAGTATGTGCCAACTCATCAACTACTGTCTCAACCATGTACTCAACATGTACCACAACCAAAAGTCCTCATCAATTTCATCATCAAAATCTGATTTGTAGCTCTGTAATAGACCTGGTGTTTCTGATCACATTTCTTCAAACCTTCCTTAATAAAAGACTAGCATTTTCATCAAACTTGTTTTTAGTCTCACATGCCTAGTTTTGGATTAGTCAACAACAATGACTTGAAGTAATCATAACTTTGAACCTGTAATGTATAAAGATCTGAAACTGATACACAATGTTCTTCAGTGTTTTTTATGCAATTACTCCAAGTGGCACTGCTTGGAACCTCTCAGAAAATGAGTTATAGCAAAAATGGCATACCTTGCTGAATTCTGGCTTATTCTAGAGAGCGACCTTGTAGAGCGTGCCCCACACAAAATATTTGCTGAAATGATATGAAACTGTTACAAAGCATACTACAGAATTTACCCTAACCAACACATTTGGTCTCACTGAATTTGGATCTGTTATGAAGAATTTATGATGTTTTTACCCGAAACACCTGATTTTGCCTAGTTTCAGGACTGGCCACAAACCCTATTTTCCACATAGTGTAACTCCAAAAATACAACGACCCACAAGATGATTTTTGAACCACAGATACTTGGATATGTTTTCTCACTTGCATAGCAATTTCAAGATCTGAATCATTATAGAAAAAAAGTTATAGCGAAAATGGTGAGATGACCTGAAAATAACATACCTTAGAAAGCACCTTCAAAAGAAGGAATTTATCCTTCTTTACGTTTGGGCTCTTTTTCTTCACTTTCCTCAAATTTCGGCTAAGATATCATTTGGAAACCTCAAGGGCCACATATAGATGTTCAATATTCTCAAGTGTGTTGATTCAAATGAGAGAGCCTTGCCTCTTATTTATACTCAACCCAAGCTTCCTTAAGAAACATATTCTAGGTCACTTATTTACTTTCCTTATTTTAGGGTTAAGGTCCCTTCTAATTTCTCCATTAAAATTATTGAAATAGTTATTTTTGAATTCACTTTGAAGATTATAATGCACTCATCCACTTCACTTTATTATTTACCTTTTAAAGATCTCTTAAACCACTTTTGATTGCGGGCCTTTTGGGGCTTCTGAATGACATATGAGGGTCCTCCAACCGTGCGGCCGTAACTCTCAGGCCGTGAGGGTTGTGTGACTGGTTCACTACAAGTGGCATGACATGTACTATCCATGGAATAATTATTATCTAGAAATATATCATAGCTTATACCGTTACCATCAAACAAACTTGGGTCCATTACCCAGGCACAGTGGTCCTCAACTTCTCCTTATTATAACTCTCTCTAACCCGTGAGGGTATGTGACGTTCCATACCACCGAGAAATGGCATGACAGGCACTATCCATCTGGGATAGTTCACCAACAATTTCTTGATCTTCATCTCATTAATCCTCCTAAGCCACAATCATGGGTCCTCCATTCATTCTTCTAGGATAGCATCCAATCCGTAAAGCGTCTTCCGTGAGGGCTTTCCCTACCATAAAGGGGACCACTTTGGAGTTCATCCATTTTGTACACCTTATCAGTATGATAAAGACATTAATGAGTCATCTCTACATTTTCCAACAATGCATCCTTATACCAATGGAACCACATCGATCCATCTTCATCATGTATCAATGACAACTCGTTGATCCATCTTCATCTATGCATTCTCATCAAGGACAATACATATTATATTACATCAATCATCAATCAATCAATCGCTGACATCAATCAATCACTTGACATCAATCAATCAAACCATTGGCATCAAACAGCCTTGATCCAACACCTATACCAACTACAACATGGAAAAGAAGAAATTACACACAATGAAAATTGTTGAATAGCACGAATTAGCTAAAAAGATGCAAGAGAAGAAGATGTAAGATGGTTCATGAGCCGTTGGGTGCTCATCTCATATGGCCGAAGATCAAAACAGAATTTGTCATCTTGAAGAAAAGAAGTTGGAAATGTTGCATTTGGGGATGACTCATCTACCAAAATACTTGGAAAGGGCTAGTAAATCTTGGAAAGTGAAAATGTAAAAGAACGAAAAGTCCTATTGGTTGAAGATATGAAGCATAATATTATCTTCGGTGTTAACCAAAATGTGTGATCAGGTATACACTCTTACGTTTGACTTCGAAAATGTAAAATAGAAGAAAATAACTCAAGAAGATTGGTTGCAAGTGAAACAAGAAAACCGAACAACAAATACATCCTAAACATGAGAGAAGAGACAAAGCCACACAAAAGTTCCAAAAGAAAAAATCAAGACCAAAATAAGGATGAAGTATTATTGAGTGCCACATGTTGTTCAGGGGGGTAGCCCCAAAAGGTCCTATATGCCACATTGAACTTAGGGTGGTAACCTCACCCTTTTCCATTGATAATAAGGGAGAGAAATTGAGTATTATGATGATAGGGGGAGCATGGTGTTGCCATCAATGACAAAGGGAGATTGTTGGAAGATTGAACGTGTCATTGATGTCAACCCTAGTCATTGGTTTTGGACCCCAAGATTGATGAATGTATTTGGACATGAAAAGACAATGCACATGTAGATGCAAAAATCATGGATGGATAGTATACATCATGTTGTTTCCAGTGGTAGTTGGAGCGTCAGTGGATCCTCATGGTTGAGGAGAAATGAATTTTTAGAAGATGACAAAGTGAATTGAAGAAGGAAGAAACAGTCGATACGAAGATAATTAAGAAAAAGTTACAAAATAAAGAAGTGTTAGATCGACCCTAATGTTAAAAGGGTGACATAACCTTGTTCATGGGCTTCAACTTCCAGTTTGCATAATCGTTGTCTCTTAACCAGTTTAGCGGGTTTTATATCTAAATCAAATTATTGAACTACTACAATCCAGTTCCCTCTTCTCTCCCCATCATGTTGATTGAATAGGGATCAGACCGCAGGGTGATGCACTATGACTTTGGTATGATTCTCCAGGATGTAAGATCTGAAGTGTTTCATTGCCTTGTATATCACATAATCTTGCTTGTCTATAGCGGGGTGGTTGGATTGACCCTTGGAGATCAATGCTCATAAATGATATAGGGGCCTCATTATTTTCATCATCCTATTGATTCACGCCGCAGCTAGTGATTGGTTGGAGGCGAAAGTGTAGAGGAAGAAGTCTTTGCTAAAATCGGGACTTCACAACACCAGGGCTTGGGATGTCACCGATCTTAATATGTTGAAAACACATTTCGATTCATCTTCCCACTTAAATTAATATCTTCTGAATCATTTTTGTAAGAGTTTGTCGTTTGGTGAAATGGGGGTGAATTTCCCTCACAAAATGATTTCCCAAAGAATAATTGCATAGTCTTTTTGTTGTGGGGTAATGGAAGTTGAGTTATAGCCCTAATCCATTACGGGTCTATGTGAATACTTGCTTGAGATATAATGTGGCCTATTAACTTACCTCATTACAAGAAATAGTTTCATAGGTTTTAAGGATATTCTGTATTTCCTATACCTTTCGAAAATTTGAGTTAATTGTTGGATGTGTTCTTCTTTGTTATTTGAATGCCAGTCACGTCATCCAAATATAATACTACACATTTGTTGAGATTAGTCTCAACCTTTACATCCATGTCCCTCTCGAAGGTTGCTCCTGCATTGATTAAACCAAAAGACATCTTTTGATAAGAAGGTTCCCGCTTGGTTGGGAAAGTAGTTTTTCAAATGGTCTTCCTCTAAAACTAGAACTTAGTTGCAAAGAACCATCCCGGCCGGGGAGAAAATCTGAGAATCGGATATGGTCTGCAGAGTTGCTCCATTGGTGGGAGCTGGATAGTTGTCCTTACAGAAACTCTCTGAGGTTTCGAAATCTGCCTTAAGCGGATCTCCCCGACTTTCCCTCCGCAGGAACAAATTGCTACCATGCGAGTGTCTAACTTTGGAAGATTAATCTTGGCATCTAGTGGTTCTTTAACTCCTAACATGAGGCTCCGAGGATGAGTGGTATTTACGTATCTTACGTTGGAGGATTCTGCGATGGGGCTTTAATGGGATAGTGTAATTTGAATGATACAGTATCATAAGTTTTCATATCTCGGTAGGACCATGCAACATCTTGATATTGTCTAAAAAGTTTGAGATAGGCCTTCCTTTCCTCTTTGAATGTCTTGCGAATTATATTCTTTGGATTTTCTAGAGTTCCTAGATTTATAGTTTAGTGCATGGGACAATAACTCCCCATCTTTGCGTTCTTTGACGCACCATCTTCCCTCAGGTAAAAAAGGTTCTCTAAATTAGCTACCCCTTGATATCGTTTGAGACCTTGGTTTATCAATCGGTTGATCTATATGAGGATCGGTTTCCGCTAATCACTTGGGATACTTCATCGTCAATAGCCAAGTCTTTAAAATTATCCTAATTGGTCAAAAAGTTGATGATTGATCCATCTCCTTCAAAGACCTTACAAATATTATCCGGGCCTTAGAAGCCCGGTTTGTAAACTGACTCATAGTGAGCTGGGAGGCTTCATAGTATTCTAGCGGTGATAGCTTAGAGGCGTGATAGCGGAAGAGTGTAAGAGGATTCTTTGTTACGGGGATCGTTGTAATGTTGAAAGAGCTTCAAAATGTTCTATTAATTAAATGCTTCCATTGGTAATTCCTCGAGGGTGGGGAATTTTAATGTAGTGTTCCTTACTTTGTCCCGATGATTTCAGTCTCTAAAACCATCAATTCTTTGAAAATGTTTAAGTCTATGGATTTATTCATCCCTTATACTAGGGCTTCATACTCGACATTGTTGTTTGTGCATTCAAATTCTAGTCTACATGATAGGAAACTTTGTTTACCCTTTGGATCAATGAGGATGCACCCTGCCATCACATCAAACTAACCATCACAATAAAGGATACAACTATTAGCCATATGATACTAGAAAAGGAAGGAACTAACCTCATAGCCACTACAGTAATTATTCATCGACTGAACCTAACAACAATCGACAATAACACAAGCTTTTAATATAACACCCTAGGTTCATCTACAACACAGATTCTTACTGCTACTTTAAACAACAAATCTACCCTCAACTAGCTAGACATATAACTACATTATTCACTAGTACAGGAATAACCCCTCATGCATAAGTTAACAACAATACCTCAAGAAGCTATAACTCACTAAGATATATATAACCAAGATACTTTTCTCTCATTCCTAGCTTACTTCTAGAACTTTAGAAGCAAAGGGAAAGGAATCGATTACTCACTATACACTGGGTTCACAATACTAGACAACGAATCTACTATCCCCATTACATTCTTAGTTAACTATCAACTATCTCTAGAATATAGATCTATAGGATATATAAGGAATATTAGCTATATAAGAAACAACAGGAAGCAATTACTAACTATATACACTTATCCTTTACATAACGAATCAAGATAGAAGGGGTCAGGATAGAACCTCCCCAACTCACCAACTCAAGGAATGAACCTACACACTTACCCTAACATAATTTAACAACAACAAAAGGCTAGCATATCCACACCCTGTGCTTTATTTCAGCAACCATATACTAGGCTTTTAACCAATCAACCTAGCCTTAATTAGACATCAATAGATATACATAAGTATTTATCAGTATTTTGTCAATGAGTGAAAGAGTTTAAAATGTGACTTATTAAATAAATTGTTAGACATTTAAATTTGATTGCATGATCAAAATGCTAAAATGCCTTCCAACTATACTTTCTAAGTTCATTCACAATGATACCTTACCACTCTCCATTAAGTGACTTGTATTTAGAGTTACTCAAAGCCCTACTTATTTTAGGTAGCAACCTACTTAATGTTGAGTCGTGAATTATAAGTGGTTGCTCAAAATCATGGTAAAACTTACTTCAATATTTTAACATGTGATTTATTATGAGCATGCTTTTGTCATGTCTTCACATCAACATGATAGATATTTTCACAGGTATAGATTGATAATGGGATACTTAAATGGTTATTGCAAATTTCACAAAATAAACATGGTTACAATGGTGTTAATTATAATATGTTGTGATCATTGTGTTTCATTGTGTATTATCTTTTGTTTGTGTAAAAAACCATTTTTTATTTCAATTTCCCACCATTGTGTGCCATGATAAATGTGCACCTCATATGAAATATTAGATTATGTCTACTCCAATTGACAACATAGAAGCAAATGACAAAAATGTGATTTTGGATTGTTGTCTTACTTTTGTGGGAAAATGCATGTTAAATATAAATGTGCAACAATATATAAATGGAAATTATATTATTTTGGTCAAATAAGTATAAAAATTATATTAACTTTAAAGGAAATGAACAATAACAATATCATCAATAAATCCCACTAAAAAATCCATTTGTCCAACACTCCAACCATGCATGGATATGTTTCATACACATCCTGAAATCTTCTACAAGGAAAAATAGCAATTATATCAACAAATCCAAAATGTGATATTGATCTAATGTTTATCCACTTGAGCATTGAGAGGGTAGAGACTAAAATACATTAACCCAAAAATCAATGTGATAAGAAACATAACATTCCCGAGTACATTCTCTTCCTAATATGATAGTTATTAAACACAATGTTGGCCATCCATAATCATAGATAAAAGTGATAAAAATGGTTGTCAAGTTGTCAATAATGACAAGACATCAATGGGGTGGAGGTATTCCCCCCAATCTAGTCACCAATTTTATGTTGTTTCTCTCTCGGTCATTGCAAACACCGTTTGTTTTCGTGAGAGGACAAAATATGGTTAAATTCCCAAATCTTACATTCAAAGGTTTGCATTCATTGGTTGAGATCTTTGATCTACTAGGAAAGAGATAGCTCATTTTGCAATATAACATTGAGCTTGTTATCTCAAGATATATTAAGCATTGATTGGGACTAATTTCTAAATTAGGGCCTATGGATTAATATATTTGGAGTAGGATAAAAAACCATTAACAAGTATGTAAGAAATGTAACAACAAATCTTGTGGAGGCTCTCAAGGCTTATGTTTTGGAACTCCATAAGGAAAAAAATCAAATTACATTTAACTTGGTTGGTTAGACATAGAGAACAAGGTGATTTACAAATGTTCAAACCATTAGGGTCATGGCTAATTTCATCCATGATGTATTGCATTTGCTCAATAAAGAAAATTTGTTGAAGTTACATAGGTGAAGCAACCATTTGAAATAGATTTACATTAGAATCAATTGAGAAAAAGACCACAAGGAATCATCATTAGTTAACTTGTCGTGTAGAAGAATTGATATATTAAAATTAGAATATTACATTGTGGTTTGATAGAGATAGGGTGAATTGTAAATGGGGTGAACATAAATTGATATTATTATAACACCTAAAAAAAAATTAAAGATCTAAGCCTACAACTCAAAATATATGCTTATGCCCTTTCCATTGTGGCTTTTGACATACATATACAATGATAATAAAACCTATTCAAACCCAGTCTTTTAAATTGACCAACTTCAAGTCAAAATTAAGCATGCTTCAAACAACACACTTTTCATCTTAGCTTTCAACACATGCAATGATAAAAAGACAAAAGTTAATTCAAACTGCTTTTTGAAATTGACCAATTTCAAATTAAAAAAAAAAAAGCAATGCCTCAAGCAACAATCATTATTTTATTACAAGTATTTAAAATAGAAGGCCACTTCAATCCTCTACTTACTTTTGTGTTAAAGAGTTACATAATGTTAAAATATATACGTGAATTTACATGCTTATGCAATGCCCATGCATGGCCTACTCATAAAAAACAATGGAAGGTCTAAGCCTACAGCTCAAAATATGTGTATGCCCTTTTTATTGTGGCTATTGACACACATATACAATGATAATAAAATCTAATTCAAAACTAGTCTTTTAAATTAACCAGCTTTAAGTCAAAATCAAACATGCCTCAAACAACACACACCCTTTCGTCTTATCTTTCCAGCACATTAAATGATAAAATATAAAAAAATAAATGGATTAATTCAAACAATTTTTTGGAAATTAACCAGTTTCAAGTAAAACACAAAGGCATTCCTCAAACAACATACATTGTTTATTTAAAAGTATTTACAATAGAAGGCATCTTCAATTCTCTACTTATTTGTGTGTTAAAGAGTTATATAGTGTTTAAAATATATACTTAATTTACATGCTTATGCAATGCCCATGCCTGACCTACTCATGCATGTGTTTGACTTCAAACTGCTGAATTATGATTCTATGAACCAAATTCCAAAACATTCTACCAATACTTTCTAAGTGGTTGCCCCTAATGTGGTTGAAAATTTTGTTTGAGCAATTAAGCACATAATGTGTTTTAAAATATTTTTTGGCAATTGAACAAGTGATATGGTGATACACATACATGTCATCATGCTTAATATTTTCAAAAGCTTAGAATGGTGATGGAATTAGTAAATTGTAATAGCAAATTCACAAAATACAGTCATAATGACTCCAAATATTATCCTATTTTGATCACCTACTTCCTTCCAATGATTTCCTTAACCTTTTTATTTTCATGTAAAGCTTTTTATTTTTTTCAAATTTTCCATGGTGTGTCAGGATAAAGTTGTAAACTCCTCGTGCAAAGTCAGATTATGTTCTCCAAATAACAACATAAAAAAATGCTGAAAATGTCATTATGATTTGTTATCCGTGTCTATGACTTTTGTGAATAATATTTTATATTCAATATATAATGTGAAACAATACATAAATGGGCATTATATATTTGTTGGTAAATAAACACAAATTATATTTTCCATGGTGTGCCACGATAAAGTTATAAACAACTCATGCAAAATCAGATTATGTTCTCCAAATAACAACATAGCAAAAAATATGAAAATGTCAATATGGTTATGGTTTGTTATCCATGGCTATGACTTATGTGAATAATATTTTATATTCAATATATAATGTGCAACAATACATAAATGGCCATTATATATTTGTTGGTAAATAAACACAAATTATGTCGCCCTTAAAAGAACAATATAAAGAATTGTTAGAACAAGATTTCCATCTTGCTCAAAGATCCCAAAAAATATATATCCATCATGGATTTCAAAGATTCCAACTATGCATGGATATGCATCATATATAACTGAAAGTTTCTAAAATAATGATAACAAAATTATATCAACCACCAAAAATATGATTCGATTGGTGCTGATCCAATTAAGCATTGAGTGGCCTGAGAAACTGGCAAAATAGAGACTAGAATATTCTTGAGTAGCTTATCTTCATATGGTTCTTGTAAAACACAATGCCGGATCTTCATAATCATAAATGAGTATAAAGTGATAAAATGGCTGCCAAGCTGCTGACAATGAGCAGATATCAACACATAAAGGTGTTTCCCCCGTCTTATCATCTATTTCACCAACACTTTTCCTTTGCTTGCCACTCTAAATTAGTACAAACACTTTTTATCTTGGTAAGAGTGCAGAATAAGATAAAGCTCCTGGGGATTATAGTTAGGGGTTTGCATCAAGTGTTCAAGATCTTTGATCTACTGGACTTTTCATCGTGGGCTTTGACACATGCATGCTGTTATTAAAAATATAATTCAAAACTAATTTTGAAATTGACAAAGCTTAGGACAAAAATATTTTGAAAATAAAATGTGTCACATTTCAAAAACAGTATCCAATGGATATCTGTAATGATTGTGTTGTAAAATAAAAATGGCCATTGTAAATAAAAGCCTATCAAATTCAACAGCAAAAACAAATGCTATCAAATTCATAATCAATAGACATGATATAAACCATAGAAAGAGCTATCATAATAACTCAATACGAAACCTTAATCCCTACCATCCTTTTAAAATAATGAAATATACAGGAGAAATCTTTGAAAACAGAACAGAGTTGAATAAAAAATGTTACTAAATACAAATATGAGCTCATGATCTAACAACAAAGTGGTCAAATTGCTGGGTAGACAAGGCACCTTGTGAACTTTATCTTCACAGTCAGGCTTTGTTAGCTATTGTTTGAATTTCATACTTGGGATCTATACTGTCTGTATCCTTAGCAATGCCTTTGACCTAGCAGGGATTCTATTTGCATTCTATGGAAAGAACAGTTGTCCAGAAGAAAAGACAGTCAAAGAAATTTGGAGACGAGAATTATGAAAAGATCCCAAACATTAATAGAGATGGGAAATCTCTATAAAACTAGAAAAGAAAAGAGTACTGCAAAAATACATTATATTGAAACTACTTTTCCATAGGCAGCTATGTTGAATGAATTTATTACTTCTTGGCAACTTACTACTTCGATGAAAAAGTGCCATCCATCTCGAGCTATGAGAACCAAAAGCTTCCAACATCTACACTGGTATTGAGTATTGAACTCAGAAAATGATCCCCTTGAAATCAGAAAAATATTGAAACTTCATCTCATATGGATGGTAGAGGTTATCAACATCAAAAGATTGAAATAGCATTGAATGAATCAACTAGAATTGATTGATCCAACTATACAAGGTTGTGCCTTTTTTACATATCAGCTTCTTCTGTAGATGTTCAAAACTCTCCATGCAATAGAAAATAGATTTCCATCTGCACATTACGCTCTATACTAGACATTACAATGTCTATACCATAAGCATAACTGAGAATCTGCGGTACAATAACGTGACAACCATACCACCCTCGTGATCCTCACTTCCACTTCAGTTTTCTTTTAATCAACATATTATATGTGATTAAACTTTATAACGAAATTAAGAATTTAACTTCCATCCTGCCTACAGAAGACAGCATCATAATTCTCACCTTTTAAGATTGTCACTATACAGCACCTCTTTTATTTTATATTCCTTCACACCTTTGTGAAGAAAATAAAGATGCCTTTCACATTCTTTGAATATTGAGAGTGGCAAGAAGGCCGATATCTTTCGGGTCTAACTGCTAGGGCAAAGAAAGGGGAAAAAACAACTTTAGATGCACCTTGAGACCTCCAATACATATACATATAAAACACATGAACAAAATTCATGAAAATAATAGTGGATAGTTACAAGTATGTTGTAAGATAAAGGTAAAAAAAATTATCCACACCCTTGGTATAGCAAGTTTTCAAAACACCTGAAACCACAAAAGAAAATTATTAGGCAATAATATGTTTCATAATTTACAACGATACATAACAATAAATGATGGAATGAGAAAACATTGAAAAAGTAAAGGATAACTAATAAAATATTTCAAGCTTGTAAATGAGAATAAAGCACTATTGAAGTTCAACAGCTCAAAGTATGCCTGTTTAGATAATTTTATAAAGAACTGCATACTAGTATAAATATGAAATCTGGTACAGGATTGAAATCCTAGTCAAGGATACAGCTAGAAGCATTCCTTCACAGAAGTCAACCTCCATGGCAACTGTAACCAATGTATTATGTTGAACTTGACAATTCAACCTAGATCACACTACTTAAACTGAGCAACCATATTTAAGATACTTCAAATAGATAACAAATTGACAAATGCAGGATACATCCCTTCCTGAATGAAGATTGTTTGAAGTTGAGAAAACATAATGAAAATATAAACATGGATAAAAAATGGATGTCGTAACCATTGGAATTAATCCCATGACTAGTTAGGTGATTAGCTGTCTTCATTCCTTTACACATGTGATGAGTCTTATCATCGTTCATAATCCCTAATAACCCATTCCATCGTGTGTGCTAAAGTTCATGTTAAGTTTTTTATGAGATGCATTAATAAATGGTGTGTTGCACATGACTATGAAGATGTCAAAATGAAATTGTTTTGTTTTTATCATAGAAGATGATACTTCCGATTGGTATGAAGGAATTGCTTGAATGACAAGTTCGAGAGCAGAAAGATCTTCTAAGATGCCTTCATAGAGATGGGGGGAGACAAAGAGATCGTTACTCCACTTGTTAGTTTCCCTCAATACTATTAAGAAGAATGAAAATGAAACAATGGAAGAGTTTAATAAGAAGTTCAATGAATTAGTTTCAAGCTTGCATACAGACATCAAGCCTCTTGATAATGTTATCTTGATTTATTATTTAAAGAGGCATTTGGTGGTGAAATGAGATGTCAACTAAGAGATAAAGAACCCAACAACCTCAAGCTCAAAGAGATAGCCAAAATGACCACCAATATGCAAACCTCAAGAAAAATCAAATCTTCCGGGGTTTACAAGGGGTGGTTCTTCTAGGCAGTCATAGTCCAAAGAAAAAGCAGTAGCTCATGATAAAAAGGATCCTTCTTATGACCCTTTTGGGTTATAACAAAAATGAGCCCCAAAAGAATGGAGACCAGCAAAGTACAACTCAACGGAGTGCCTTACAAAATAGGTTGATAGCTATGGAGAGGTCCCCAAAATAACAGATTTCAACCTAGGCCTAACAATGAAAAGTGGAAAAAGAAAGGTAAATGGTAAAAAGAATGGAGACCAACCATGCAACTCAACTTAGTGCCTTGCAAAATAGGTTGATAGCTATGGAGAGGTCCCAAAATAACAGATTCCAACCTAGGCCTAACAATGAAAAGTGGAAAAAGAAAGGTCCCCCTCAAGACCAACGGCCACCTAATCAGTTGGAATCAAATAACGTGGTAAATGAAGAAATACCACCTTTCTACAGAGCATGTGAATACTTTCATGAAGAGTCTACTTGTCCAGTCTTTTGCCAAATAAATGAACAAGGCTTGTTAGAAACAAGTAATTTGTGGGATACTCAAGAAACTCTGATCATATAAACAATCTGGGCAAACCTCACACCTTATCAATGGATCATTGGATCCAAATGAAATAAAGAAGTGAGGAAGCCAAGGATGTAATTGAAGAATATGATAATGTTACAAAGCTTTATGGAAAGAAGCCCACAAGTGAGCAGATTTTAGAAATCGCCAGGCATAAAGGAATAGTTTACCAAAGGAAAGGGAAGGATGGCCCAAACAAGTCTCAATCAAACTCTCCCCAAGTAAATACTCCTCCAATTACTGATCTAACTGTTGATTTAGGTAGTTGGATTTCAAATGCAAAAGTTTTGGTTCCAGTGTCAAATCTTGTTGGCACAGGGGCAGACCCAGGGTTCAACGCTTCAACAACGCACCAACAAAACCTAATTACCGGCCCTTTCGGCAACACCTGCGAAGCAGATGCAGTCTCACCTGAAGTAGCAATAGGGGGTTGCAGGACACAGGTGTCTACAACCAGAGGAAATGCAAAGTGGATCCAGGACAACAACACACAACAATCTAGTTATTCTTTATCTCACTTAACCCTACTTCGCAAGTTATATCTCAGATCTAACACAACAATGCAATAACAGTATAACAGATGGTAAATATCACAGCATCAATCACAAAGAACAACAAGATATATGTGGTTCACCCTCTCCCTAGGGCTACGTCCACAAAACTGTGTTTCTTGATATATTAGATGGAAACATACAGTTCTATCTACGCACTTAGCTTGCAGATCTCTCTCTCTTTCTCTTCCTTTCTCCCCCCCCTGTGCACCCAACTGCAAGATTGATCTTCGCACCCAGCTGAAGATCTTACAATACAATCTCAATACTGTTCTCTACAACAATACTCACAATGAACGACTACAACCATAATATCAACGAACCCACCTAGAACGACTGAACGAATGAACCCTCCCTGGTCTTCTAGACCTTTATTTATACATTACATAGCAAAGTCTAGGTGTCAAAACTCTAGATCCAAAACACTAGGTGCTTGAACCCTAGGTCAACTTGACCTGCATTTTCAGGGCTTCGCCAGCCTGTCCTTCCTCCTTTTCCGCAAGGTGCTCCAAAGCACTCATTGATGTCTTCTTCCTCTTATTGAGTTGTCCACGATCCATCTTCTTTGTTTCTTTGTCTTCCTCGATCTTCTCTTCCAACGACTAGCTTTTCCTTTCTTTTCTCTTTCTTTTCTGCTTATTTTCCCACTTCGACTCCTCCTTGGTTTATGTTCCTTCTACGCAGTTCGTACTTTGCCTTTCTTCCTTAATCTTTGCTTCCTTACATATCCAAGGGCCAACAGATCTCCTCATGATTCATTCACAAAAGGAAAAACTTCTCAAAGCAATAAATGCTCCAAATGATAAAATTGTTGTCAAAAATCAAGAAAAAGAGAAGGAACATCCTAAAGATCCTATTGTTGTTTTGACTAGCAGAGATAGAACCAAAGAAGAAAATCCCCCCTTCTTTGTTTCCTTAGAAATAAATGATCAATGGTTGCATAATTGTATGTATGATTCTGGTGCTTCATCAAATATTATTACCAAGGGAATCATGCAAAGGTTAGGTCTTAAGGTTACAAGGCCTTACCACAATGTATGTGCTATGGACTCTAAGAAGATTGAAACCCATGGAATCATCATAGATTTTCCAGTCAAATTAGTTTTCCGCCCAGAGTTTGCCTTTAAGATGGATGTGCTTATAATGGATGTTCTTGATGCTTGGGGAATGCTTCTTTCAGAAAATGGGGAGACAACAAGGAAAGTTGCCTAAATATGGATCTAACCTTTGCAACTATCCCTTACCCTCCTCCATCAACTAAGCATTTCAGACTCTTTAGAGAAACAGAAAGAAAGTACCACATTGAGGATCCCAAAGAACCTATGAATGAATTCATCTGCCATATGTTTGACATGGGTAATTTTTCAATATGTTCGAACTTCCTAACTACAGCTGAAGAAAAGTTTAAAGATGAAAAAATCAGTAATAAAGCTTGGAAAATGAACTTTGATGGTGCACATTCAAGGTCAGGAAAAGGGACAGGGGTTGTTTTAAAGTCTCCAACAAGTAAGTCATACAATTTTGCATTCAGATTAGAGTTTGATGCAACCGACAATGTTGTTGAGTATGAGGCACTCCTACTTGGTTTGGAAATTGCTAAGGACAATGGGATTAAAATTTTAAATATCAAAGGTGACTCGGACTTGGTGATTCTTCAAGTCAAAAATAAGTATGCATGCAAGAGTAAGAGGTTGAAAAGATATAAAAATGCTATCTGGGATACTATGGAATTATTTGATGCTATAGACCTCATTTGAATTCTTAGAGAACATAACAATTTGGCAGTGTCAACTTCAACCCTCCAACCCTCAAAAGATTTATTGAATGGTAAAGGAAAATTGGAAATAATTTTTAGGCCTTCAGTTCTGGATAATGTTGATCATTGGCAGGTTTTCAGAGATGATGAACAGATTTTAAGGTTCACCCATAATGTT
>SNQJ01S0215319.1:0-14907 GCA_010110895.2 Picea sitchensis
CATATATTTGGCTCATTGTATTACACAGAATAACCACTTCTTCACACGTTCACCTGTGCTCATCCACATGCATTTCCACTCTACAGATCTTCTTTCCCACTGCCTCACACAGAAGAAACATCTGGAGTTTCTCGTCAACTCTGCTGCTTAGAGGAGGCTAATACATCATCTTCATTTCTTTTCACATGATGATGCACCCAACACTTTGGGATTTCACACGTTCACCTTCTGCTCAGCCACAATCACGTCTAACTCAACAGATCACCTTTCGCACTAGATAATCATCTGGAGTTCTTCTCAACTCTATGAATGGAGGAGTTCATCTCTACATTCTAGCTCTGTCTCAGGTAGGAACCATGTACCCTTCTTAGGGGATTTCTCTCAGGTTTGTAAGCTAGATAAAGACTCACATAGTTGCAATGATCCACATATCATAGGTTTGTAAGCTAGAGAATGTCTCACATAGCTGCAATCATCAACAATGTATGCGCAGCTCCTTCGAACAGTTCTTCTATCGCCCTTGCTTCTTTCTCCATATGAGCTATTAGGAGTGCATATTCTTGTTCTCTTTGTTCTCAGACCTTAGGAGGAGTCATAGGGTTGATCCTTTCTTTGATCTCCTTAATCTCTTGCTTGTACTAGTCCATTGTTTGTGTAATGAGGTTGATCTTCTCCTATGCGCTCTTCTGAGATGCTTGCGCGTTGTCTGGGATGTGATTATAAACTATTGTCAATCCTTGTTCCAATCTTTTTTCACGTTCCTTTTCCTCTTTTGTACAGTGCCTTGGTTGGTATCTTTGATAGTACCAACTGTACATGTGACAGATCCTTTAGTGGTGTCTGGATTATGGCCTTGTCGATCTGCAGCATCTCTGATGTGACTTGGAAGCTTGGACTCTTCTATGCTATGGTCTGGATGGTGTGCTCTTTGATTGGTGTGGTCCTTTCCTTTACTCCTTTCGTTGAGGGTAATGTATTTTTTTCCCCTTTCAAGACTTTGCGATGTTTGTATTTGTTCGAGGACCTTCCTGATGTCAACCAACTCATTTTGTATCCTCCCTCGTTGG
The DNA here is from genome assembly GCA_010110895.2 of Picea sitchensis. Taxonomy (NCBI): domain Eukaryota; kingdom Viridiplantae; phylum Streptophyta; class Pinopsida; order Pinales; family Pinaceae; genus Picea; species Picea sitchensis. The sequence continues at coordinate 1,068 of SNQJ01S0215319.1, forward strand.
TGTTGGGCCTCTTCAAATTCCTTGGTTGTGCGATCATGTACTCTTTCTGCAACAAGATATGCATTGTCCTCAATGAATGTGTACTCTGGTAGCTACTTGTGAGCCTTGGCCTTCTTGCGCGACCCCCCTGTATGATAATCGACCACTTGGGTGGCCGTTTTTCCTATGGAGTGGCTGCCAAAGGGGTTTCTTATGTCAATGTGTCCCCCTTTCCTTGTGTTTCCTGTGCAAGGGCAGTGTCCTTCTTTCATGTATGTGCATCCTTATTTGGAGCACTCCCCTTCTTCTGTTGCGTCAAATTCTAACTGGGCTTACCATGTTGTGTCAGCTTCTTAGGTGCAACGTTGTCTCCTACAGGTGTTTTAGATGACCCTGCGTCTACCTCCTTCCCTTTTTTCATTTCTTTGGTAATGACTAGTATCTTCCAGTTGTCTTGTCAATCGCTTATTTCCATTTCCACCTCCTCTTTATTGATGCAGTACCATAGCTTCAACCATTCCTTCACTGGATCCCTGTGCGCTTGGATCCACATGTTGTGGCATGTATCCCTGAAGTTTTTTATACCTTGATACTACACGACAACCTCTGGAGTGATTCTCCATGTATTATCTATTATCTCCTCAATGTCATTGAAGTATCGTGCAAAGGTACATGCGTTTCCACTTCTTCTCTTGGGGTCTGAAGTGATCCCTATTGATGTATAACGCATTGCGTGGAAACGACCTACTCTATTGCAAAAGTAGGAGTAGGGAGGCTCCCTCCACTTGATTAGTGCTATCAGAATCATGAGCCATGAATAATGGAACTATGTTCCCAATTCATCTGCGTATTTTCATTCGTCGAGGAACATGTTCAATAGGTATGGGGCCTAACTGAGCATGGTGTTGTTTACGCAATGAGCTGCAGCTGCGAAAACCCCTGGAGGAACCTCCTCTTTGCGTCATTTCCTCAACAGTTTGCAAGCCATGAGTTTTGTGGCCATCCTGGTGGTTGCGTCATTGATTCTTTTAATGATGATTTTGCGTGAGCCTCTCTCTGTCCCGTATGTTTTCTTCATTTCTTTGGCTAAGGAATCTTCTTTAGTTTTTTCATACAGTTATTGCACGGGACTTCCTCCCATTGATGACAGACTTGTGATGAACGCAATCAATTCTACGTCAATGGAGATGGGTTCTTCCATCCATAGGAAGCCTCCATGGAGGACTTCCATCAACTTACTGACGCAATTATTCACTTCTTCCCCCCTTCCAAAGTGGGGAATATCTACAAGGTTGAGGATCATTGTGTTTGCTAGGCCTGTCGCCCATTGCGTTGGCTGCATCATGGGGTCTCTGAAGGGTCCTGTGCCTATGCTCTCCATATACACCTGCTGGAAAATTCAGGGAATTTTTCAGTGTCAGACACATTATGGTCTGCGTATCTCAAATTTTCCATGCAACCCAATAGCATTGGCGTGGCCTGCACTCCCTATAGAATGCACGATAATATGATTAAGGCTTTAGGCTACTTGCGAGGGGACCACGTGATGGGTTGTTTTCCCTTTCTTCTTACTGGTGCGCTAGAGGTCCCAACCTTTGCTTCTCTATCTTTTGCGTCCGAGTCTGGCTACTCAGTGATACCTTCAACCATCCCTCCCTACTACTGGGTGGACCCTGCCCCTTCCTTTGTCCGCTTGCTAGTGTCACCATTTTTTCTGTGGGTTACTTTTTCCCTCACAGGTTGTTGTAGGTTGCCTGAGTTGACTGTTTCACGACCCTGCTCACTGTAGTGTGAATCAATTTCCATGTCGGTCATCGTTGGGGATTGTTTTTCTTCCTTGACCAGTGTGGCACTCATAGGTTTGAACTGTGGGGCGTGAATTGCGTCGACATCGACAATTCCCTCTCTTTATGCCATTTCCTACGTTGCCTCTGCGGTTTCGTGTGGTGTCATGAGACTTCTTCTGGTTTTCCTTATGGTTTGGCTCGATGCTCCAATATTTGGTGGTGACATAGTGGGTACTTCATGCTTTGGTGAATAAACTTCGATTGGTTTGCTCTCTACACTCGCATGTTTGTATGTTGTCTGCATGCTCTCTAGCTCTGTGACTTTGCAATTTCACAATAAATCTTGTTTGGCCCGCATTTCCCCTTTATATAGAGAGTTCCATGAATGTCGTGAATCTTCTCAGAGAGGCTTCTCTGGTTGTGATTAATTCATTGAATCTTGTTGAGTATACTTCATTTAATTCTATAAATTCCCTAATTCGCGTATTTTTTCCCTAACGGTTGTTTTTCACTTTTCCGATCGTTAGCCCTGTTTCCGGTGCGCTGAACTTTTTGAGTGCGTCGTGCATTTCTGTTGTAATTTTTCCTTAGTGTGTGGAGTTTTTCTTTCTATCACCCATATGTTGCGTGCGGAAATTTTGTTTTTTTTCTTCGCGTTGAGTCCACTATCTCTACGCCCGATATTTGCCAGTATTTTTGTATTTTATTTCTTTTCTATTTTTGTATTTATTTTTATCATTTTTCGGTCCTAATATCTACTGTAGTACACTATATACATGCCTTTCTAAATGCGATGTAACTTTTAAACATTAGGAGGTTGATTGTCCCTGTACAATTTCAGTCGACTACCATTGATCATTCCTTTCAGTTATGTTCTTGCCAAATATTTTAGTTGCACATATACCCCATCTATGACAGTCTTTACTTCATATGGCCCTAGCCAATGCATTCAAAATTTACCAAGATGTTGGAAAAAATTACTGTCATAGAGTAGGACTAGGTCTCCTTCCTTGAAACTCTTCCTCTTATTACGTTTGTCATGCCAAGCTTTGTCTCTTTCTTTCTGTACTTCCTGGTGAAATCGTACCAAAATCATGTCCTCTTCTATCTCTATTATTTGATTTAACCTTTCATTTATTGTGTCTCTTTATGTCATGTTGGTGATTGCTGCTACGTGTAGACTGGGTACCGTAAATTCCAATGGTACCCTTGCTTCCTTCCCATACACCAATATGAATGGTGTATGTGTTAACAACTTCTTACATGTAGTCTTGTATGCCCATAAAATATTGGTATTTTCAAGTCCCAATCATCCCTGTTGAAATTGCAGATCTTAGTCAAATCACTCTCCAAGATCTTATTCAAGGCTTCTATTGTTCCATTTGCCTAAGGATGGTATGGTGTACTCTTCTAGTGATAGACTCCAAACTCCTCAGTCATATCCCTGATAGTACTGTTGATAAAGTGAGTACCTTGGTCACTCATCAAAATTATTGGACACCCAAATATGGTGATCACTTTCTCAAACAAAAAGTGTGTTGTTGTCTCTACACTACAGTCTTTGACTGGTACTACTTTTTTCCATCTTGTTAAGTATTCAGTCGTAGTAATGATATATCTAGATCCTGACATTTTTGTTGGTGGATTGATTGGTCCAACAAAGTCTATTTCCCATTTTTCAAATACCTGCAAAGTTACTTGCGGTCTTAGGGGCATCTCATCCCTTCTGTTGGGTTTTCCAACCCTATGACAGACATCACATTTCTAGAAATATTCCTCGGCATCTCTATGGACTATTGGCCACCATAATCATGTGTGCAATACCTTCTGTGTGATATCTTTTCTTTCACAGTTTCCTCCAGCTATACCTTCATAAGCTTCTGCCAAAATTTTAGGTCTTTCATGCTCTAATACACACCTTCTCAAAATGTTGTATGCACCCATATTGTATAAGTGTCTTGCAATAAGTTGATAGTCTGCAGTTTTGACTACCAGATTTTTTTTCTGCACAATGCTAAACTCTTGTGGCACAATCCATGTTCTTAAGTATTCAATAATATCAACATTGTATTCATTAGATAATTGTACTGAAAATAGTTGTGCATCAAGGAAGTTGTCTTCCAAGTTAGTAGGTTCCTCTCCATTAGTTACCCTTGACAGGTGATCAGGTCCTACATTCAACTTCTCTGGTTTGACTATCACTTCAAAATCAAATTCTTGAAATAGCAATATCCATCTACAGATCCCCCCTCCCAACACTGGCTTGTTGACTAGATATTTGAGGGCAGAATGATCTGTGAACATCTTAAAGTGTTTACCAAGTAAGCAGTGCATGAACGTCTGGAGTGCATATACCATGGCTAAGCCTTCTCTTTCTGTGGTGTTGTATTTCTGCTCTTATTCTGACAATTTTCTTCTTGCAAAGGCTATAGGGTGGTCTAAATCCCTTGCTTCTGAATTTATCCAAGTGTTATGGTTGATGCATCTGCATGCACATGAAATGCCTTTTCCTAATATGTAAATATCAGGATAGGTGTTGTGACCATTTTTTCTTTTAAGGTGTCTAACCCTTGTTGACAATCCTCATTCCACTAAAATCTTATATCCTTCTTTAACAATTTTTCCATTGGTGCAGTAATATGCGCATACCCTTTTATAAATTTCATGTAATACCCTGTATGTCCCAATGTTTCTCTCAACTGACACACTAATTTTGGTGGTGGTAAGTTTACAATGACTACAACCTTAGTAGTATATACTAATAAGACTTGTTTACACACTATATGTCCTAATAATATTCCAAAAGGTGTCCCAAAAATGCATTTCTTGATATTCAATGATATCAGACACTACCTTCATCTTTCCAACATTAGCCTTAACACGTCTACATGGTCCTTTAACAGAATATATACAGTCCATTCATCCAGATATACTTCTAAAAAATGATGTATGAATTCCTTAAAAGAAGATATGACTCCTCTTGAAAAGATGGTTGGTGTATTCTTCAACCCAAATGGCATGACCGTATATTGGTAGGTTCCCCATTTTGTGACGAAAGTAGTCTTATACCTGTCTTCTGGAGCTATTTTGATCTAATGGTAAACTGAGAATCCATTTGTAAATGAATATGCTTCATGGCCTCCCACATTATCTAGGACCTCATCTGTAAAAGGGGTAGGAAAAGGGTCATGTAAGAAAACATCATTAAGTTTCCTCATATCTACACAAATCCTTATCCCCCCTTGTTTATTTTCTTGAACTACCATAGGGATTATCCATTCAGATTCCTCCATTGGTTCTATGATACCAGCTTCCAACATTCAGTCAATTTCTACTTTCACTTTCTGCTTATATACTGGATTTAGTCTGTAAGGTCCTTTCCTGACAGGTCTTGCCTTAGGTTTGAGAGGTATTTTCATCTCTCCTAGCTATCCCTCTATGCCTTTAATCTCTGTAAAATTCATTGGGAACAAGTCACTATATTCGCGCAACAACTCTGTTATTATTTCTACTGTTTGTTCATCCCAATAGTCTCCAATACTTTCCATTTTAGGGTTGTCAGTTGTTCCAATGTTGACTTTCTTCACTTTGATTGGTGCAGCAAATAATTTTGACTCCATAGATGGACCTTCCACCTCTCTTTCTCCTTCAATTTATTTAATTTTAATGTTGCACAGGTCATCTTCATACGATGCTTCCTCTTCAATGTGATAGCATGAAAGTAGTTCTTTGACTCTCTGCCTATTTTGTTGTTGATATTTTGTCATGAGTTCAACCTTTGGTTTATCAATAAATATCACACCTATTATCTACTTCAGTGTTGAATCAATGTTTGGGTTCTCATGTTCAAATAAGAAAGTTACTACAAATTTTTGTTGTAAGGTTGTCCATTATGTAGTACCTTTGTGCATCTCTTGGTCTACACACCAGTTCTCTGGGATTCCTTCCAGTGTGTGGATGAAGTGACGAGCTCATTCTTCTGGTGGTGTCATCCTCCATTGTGTTCTAAACTTCTCCAAGTGTTTTGTTGGTGTTCCTTTCCCATCATACCTATGTATTTTATTTCTCCCTTGCTCTACGCTGAATCTAATGCACAGTAATTATTTACATTGGTACCAATTATGAATTGTTTCTTTGTGCACACCCCACCATCTTGTAGGTGTGGCCTTGAGAGCAATGTCTAGCGCTAGGATCCTCTGATTCTATAATACTTCCTCTTCATATTTGGTCATAAATTCCTCTAAATCATTTACCCCATGAAAACTGGGAGGTTCTCTTATCTTTGTACCAACCCATCTTACTGTGTAGTCTATTCTTGCGCACCTTCTTGTGGAAATTTCATGGAATCGTTGTTTCCAATTATCCAAACCTATATCTGAGTCAGAAGCATGTGGTGTGATGCTTCTCCAGCTGAGTACCCCATCTTCAATTGGTTTAACATAATATTCTTCGCGCATGATGGTTCTGTACAACTGGTTTGTTTCCTCCAAATCCATTCAAGTGGATTCTACAAACCTTTCTCTTTTTGAAGGATCTAATGGTTCAATTACTCTATATTCTCCTGATTCAAATGTCATTTTCCTTGTCTTGAAGTTGATTATGGCATGGTTATCCCCCTAAGTCCAGTATAATATCCCCCATGTTGAAATCCAAAATATTAGCATTGAGTTTGAATTCCTTGCTTGTCCTTCTTCTTGTATGGAGGTGAATGAATGATTTCTGCTCTAATTTCCCTTCTACCTCTATGTTACATCTTTCTAGCAGATTTTGTAAGATTTTGATAGATGATGGATCCTGTAATAACTTAACACTGGATTGCATAAAAAAATTTATGTTCCTTACTTGCTCTACAATTTGTGCTTCACTGGTGTGGTCCATTGAGGAGGGAATTTCGTACATTGGTATGTTCTAAGTGTGCTACATGGCTAATGTAGATGCAATTTTTTTCTTGAAAAAATCATGTCTTGCCTCCTTTAATGTTTCATTTTCTTTCCATGCATCAAACTTATTTTGTGATTCAGTATTCTTCTTCACCCATTGGTGTTGCATTGGATCTTGTATTACTGTGTTGTCTCTTGTCCTAGCTCCTCCACGTGTCACTATATTGATGTTTCTTCCATCATCCCTAGATTCTGTATAAATCCACTGTACATTCTAGTTTTTTTGGTTCCTCTTTTCTTGGATATTTCCCAAGAGTGTTGTACAGTCTTTTGTATCATGGTCTGTTGCGCGACAGTACATGCATGTCGCTGGTGGAAGTGGACACTCCCTTGCATAATGTCTTGGTTTTTGGCAGTTGTGACATACCACTTGACCTCTGCCTCGTCCAAATCGTCCTTTACCTCATCCTCCACCTATGTATCCATATTGATCTCCTCGCGGTGCGTTGTACTGAGGTACTTGTTTATATTGTGTGGGGGTATACTATGGTTGTGAATTATTGTATTGTGGTTGCGCAATGTTATATTGTTGTTGCATTGTTATATGGAGGTGGTACCTGGTTGAACTGAGATGTAGCTTTCCCTGTCATCATTTTTGCTTGCACCCTATAAGTATCTGAAGTTCTTTCTCTCATCAACTCCATCTTCCTACAATATTTATCATCATGACCCACTGGCTTGCAAAAATTGCAGTATGAACTCTTGGGTATTGTCTGATACTTTTTCATCATTGGACAATGATATGGATAATGCCCATGCATTTTACAGATCTCGCATAATGTTCCTCATGTTGGAAAATGGTTTGGTACTCTTGTTTCCATGTACTACATGAAATTTGGACATTCATTCTTATGGTGTCTTTTTGACCTACATGTGGTACATCAAACAACTTCTCTTTTCTATTTTCCCATGTTGTACATCAAACAACTTCTCTTTTCTATTTTCCCTTATTCTAGTTAAGATAAAATGTTAGATTCTTCATATCCTCAGTTATCTCCTCTTTTGCAGGATCTATCTGTTGATATTGGTTCTATTCCAGTTTTAAGGATGCTTGCAGAGCCTCTACCCGAGTTTGAAACTTACGCTAGTTCTCGAGGGATAATTTAAATGTGGTAATAGTGAGTTCACGAATAAGTGCTTATGTTGCATGTCAATAATTGCATACTTCAACTTCATCACCTTTGAGACACTTAAACCTCTAATCAATCTCCCAAAACAAATCACCGTTTTTCCCTGATTTCAATCATTTCATTCATGTATTAATCCTCCTCGAGCTAAGCCTCCAAATTCATTTATCAAGAGTTTTTTCACATGCCTGCAATAGTCCTTGTTACTCCCTCGGGTGGACTATTTATAGCTAAGTTCATGTACCAATCAAGTGTGTGGTCTCTTAGAGTGATAGCTAACTATGCAAGTTTCGTATCATCATCTGTTATCTTCTTTTCTTCCCAAATCTTCTCAGCAGAGAAGGATTTTTAGGGTCCTTCTAATGCCTCTCCCAAATTCTCGTAACTTGATGGTGGGATCATGTCCTACCATTTGAACTGTATTGAACTACTACCTCTGCAAGATGGTGTATATATTTGACTAATACTTCCTCAACTGGCTCTCTGTGTTGATGTTCCTTGACTATATCCTTGTCATGTCATTCTTCTACCACTAAAATTCAGTTTTCTAAACACTAGTGTTCTTTCTGGTGTACTAGTCACACATGGGTTATAGGTTCCACACCAACGTTGATATGGATTGGAGTTCTACCTTCTCGTTTTGCTCCTTGACCTCCTTTGCTTTCATTTCATAATTTGTGCACAAGATTTCCTCAATATTCCCATAACCCTAATATCCTCTACCTCTTCTTCATCACTTTCCAGTCCCTCTCTATCTATCTCTCTCTTCTTATTATTCATCTTATATTGGTAGGGTGCTCCCACTCACACGCCTTTTTAGTTGTTATTTCATTATTCCGCTTTTATATGGTCTTCTTTCCATCATGATTGGGTCTCAGGCCTCCTCTTCTCTTCTTTCCCTTTATTCATCTTTCCTTCCATTTTCCATCTTGTGTCAAGCTTCCCTTCCCACGCACGCTAGAAATTTTAGAAGTTGTATGATTCAATGGTCATCACACTATTGTTATACAACAAAAATCTTGATTGAAATGTACAATGATCTGATATACCTATCTCTGGGTCCTTTTATAAAATATTTCTTTGTTTCACTATAAGACTTCATGGTATCTACTGCAAATTTGGTGGATAAAACCATGTAACAATAATGTCTAACCAGAAATATACTACGCACACAGAAAAAATTTTAACTTGTTGTAACTGCATGATGTCCACAGGATTCCACTCTAGTTGTCTCATCTGGATGTATGGTGGTTTTATTTTAACCTCAATAGCCACTCATGCAACACATGTGGAAAATCATAGAAAAAATACCTCATGTAGATCGCTAAACACATACTTGTCCAAATATTTGCAGTTGTTAATTTAGGGTTTTTTTTATCCTTTTGTGCAAATTCAAGTTCCTTTGTTTTCAACCACCTTTCAATCTTCGCCTTTGTTGGATTCCATGGCCTAAACATTCTCTTCTATACTTTCTATATTCTTTGTAATCTTTATTCTCTTTTCCACAGAGTTTGTCCATCATCTCCATGTAGCTCCATCTCAAGTAACGGAACCATTTGTTGCTAAATCTCTTCCACTTCTAGGGCTGACCTAGGTTTGGATCTCAAAAGTTTTACAACAAAACCCTCTAAAACCATCGCCCCCCCTGGTAAAACAGAAGGAAACACATAGCCACATGAGTGCAGCACTCCCAGCCTCACCCAAGATAGCTTTATGGGTGATTGCAATGCTCAGTTCTTGGCAGCCTAGGATTGAGTGGGGGTATGGGAGTGTATTCTACCTTCTTCATACATTCAACATATATTATTCATTCAAATATTCCTAGGATTCATTCCTATTTTAGGTCATGCATGCATTCTAACATATTTAGTTTAACCATTCATTCATAATCACTCATGGACATATAAACATGATAAATCATTGATGTGAAGTAAAACATGCACTAAAACATCACATATAACACCTGTTTTACCATGGTTCAATTCTCCTAGGCTACCACAAATATTTGGCTTCTCTACTTCTTTATTAGATCTGCTGCAAAATATAGTGTTTCATGCATTACATCTTTCTTCTTATAAGTATGAAGAGATTCAAGACCTTCTATGAGGTATGGATTATATCATTAACACCGTGCTCCTCTCAAATTCTATGATCTAACCCTCATAATTTGGCCTACTCATATCTTCTACAACCTTATTACAATTGACATTCTCTCACTTCTCAATAGCATCTAATTGACTATCTCTTCAACCACCCAATCCTAGATCTCTAAGCTCTTCTTATTTATACTAGTTTCTAGGCTTATATATGTTACAATATTTTAAAAACCCTAACCCTAACACTGCTAGGTCTAACTGCCCCATCTAATGTTGTTTTCCCTCTGCATGTTTTTTTCCCTTCTTTATCTTCATGCTTATTTCTTGCCTTTGATTGTGCATGCTCTGTGCACCAGGTCTTTTGGCCAAACTTAGGTCTTTACCAAATTAGACCTTCTTCTCCAAAATTGTGCTTGTGCTCAAAAATAGTCTTTTCTCTCCCAAAATAGGCCCCATACCAACAACAATACATAGAACTCATGGTAGATGTAGTAACCATATTTTTTCATGTAATTTCATTCCCACATGTGGTGATGTTGTCTTCGTTTAATGTAAATTTTCTATGCACTCGAAAATCGCATAGCATATAAACAATACTTAGATTTTTTTTGCAAGTATATTTCATATGGCATTTTTGTCAAGCCAGGAAGCAGATTGTGTAGTATAGGTTCCCCAATAGTGCATTGCACACTATTTTTATCCATCGTGCATGTAATAGCACCGAGACAATGTTTATATACAAAAGGGAATCTTTGATTATATCTTACACAATTAAACATTTCATTTGTATCGAAGCAGTTGAGTGTGCAAGAGAATTGCAATTTGCATAGACATACTCAAATGGAGTCAAATACATTTACTTCTATCAATGTACCTTGAAACTATTTATACGGTACAAAACTCAATAATTTAAACTAACTAACTGACCAACTAACTATATATATATGGTATATATATATATAGAGAGAGAGAGAGAGAGAGAGAGAGAGAGAGAGAGAGAGAGAGAGAGAGAGAGAGAGAGAGAGAGAGAGAGGAGAGAATCTTTAATTACATCTTACACAGTTAAACAATGCATTTTTTTATCGAAGCAGATGTGCCTGCAGGAGAACTGCAGTTTGCACAGACAAGTTCAAATGGAGTCGAATATGCATTTGTTGCTACTAATGTACCTTTTAAACTCGCTTATACACAAACTCAATAATTTTAAAATATATATATATATATATATATATATATATATATATATATATATATAATCTTGTATACGATGTCCAATATGCGGATCATAGAACTTTATCCATAAAACATCATCCTTATCTATTTTGTTGTATGCTTTGACTATTCCATCTGCACCATTCACTAAACCATCTTGCAAATCATAGTTACATGCATATATTCCAACAATCATGTCTAATTTCAGAACAAGTTGTGAAGGAAAAGTTGTTGTATGTTCATGGTGTCACACACCACCACAATCTTCTTCCTCTTCATCAATCACATTGATTAAAAGTTTGTTGTCAAGAATAAGAGATAGCATAGACCTATTATGCAATGCAAAAAAATTGTTTTTGTAAAATGCATAAGGGAATTTTGGGTGATTTGGAGCAGGTCGGATGCAATTTGTGTTGATATATTCTAGATTGTCTCTTGTTTGGCTATTTTTCTACATCCTATTCAGAATTGCAATAAACTTTTCATTTGTTTGTCACATTGTAATATGCAATTCATATCACTTTATGATATCTCTCAAAAAATCATATGTTATTCTTTTCATGTTCATGGTAAGGTGCTCAAATATTAGGGAATCATGTATGGGTTGTTCTTGATAAAGATCACCACAAAATATCATATCTATGTTTCCAAAGTATTTTCTTTGTACATGTTTTATGCTTCTTAGTCGAATATCAATGGAAAATAGGAATTGGATTTTGACTAGAGAAGCATGGTCAATGAAGACAAGTTGTAGTTCATGATAAATCTATGAAAATGTGTCTAACATCTCTTTTCTAAGTGGAATGAACTAGGACTTGTTGAAAGGCATTAGAAATGCAGACTGGATTGTTGTTCCACTTGCATTGTACGTAACTTTACATGTGTATGCAAGTATTAATTCCTTTGGTTCCAGAGGAGGATTGATTGTGCTATCCACATCGTGTATTCGTATAATCATTTGAAATATCATTTTTGTTGTGGAGGTATTCCCTGTTCCTGCTCCACCTATAAGAAACAAGTACAACGACGTCTGCATGTCCCTTAATTTCTTTAGGGCAATGTCTTTGACAATTGCTTCTTGTCCTTTGTTCAGCATTCTAATAAGTTTTTAATATTTTCTATTCTCAAGAAAAAATGGATGACCTTTGACTTGGAACCCAAGATTGGTTGATATTTCTCTATTGTTTCCTCTAACACATTGCAGGTCTAGTTGCAAATCGTACTGTTCACAGTGAACTGTGTTTGTTCCCCGTTCAGTCAATGTACCATCAATGTCAAGAATATCACTATCTACTTGTTAAATCACACTTTCCATATTGCCCCACGTTGGATTGGCATTGTATGTAAACTTAGCTTCATTGGCTTGTATTGTATTTTCGTGAAAACAATAAGAAGATTCCCATGTGGGCTAGTTATGTTTTAATGTATAATCAATTTTTTATGAACGATACATATAGAAACAGTTTCTCTCTACAAAAAAAATCATAATCAATGTACTTTTTATATTTGATGAATCATATCACATTTGGTTTTTTCCTTTTCGATATGTTTGTACCATATTTTCTGTAATTGGAGACAAATTTAGCAAGGAAATTTTTCTTAATGACATGTGGTCATTCAATATAGTAATCAATAATAGAGTGGTACATGACAGCTTCTAAGTCATCAGGTTCTTGTTTAAATAAAAAGTTTGTCTTAAGGAAAAGTGTGTGCTAATCTATTGGAGATGTATCTATAAAGGTACACTCTCTTGAACTATTATTCAGTGGCAGAGCAAGCACAATATGGATTGCTTGTTGGACAAACATTTGTTGAATATGCAAAGTTGTTCCAAACATGTGAAGGTTTTTGTTTCAGGAAAATTGTTGATTGTTTTAGTGTGTATTGTATTAGACACAAGTAATAATCCTCTGCTACTCCCATTTGCACCAGGAAGTATTCAAAGCTAATTAAATTGTCATAGTTTTTTTGTTCTAGTGATGCAAATAGGCAATTAAACTTTTTGTCGATAGCTTTGTCCAATAACTTAATCGGTTCAAGAATCATTGTCATTCTCATTGGTGGCATAGGTAATTTGCATCAGCATTGTGAATTATTTCATTTCTTACATCTTATTGTATGGAAATGAGTATGCAATTTGGTAAGATTTTGATGTAGATGGTCTGTGTCACAGGTTATGTACTTGTCCAAAAAATTGACAATTTATAATCACTATCATTTCCATATATCGATGCATCTTCTATCCATGACAACCCATGTTCATGCTCGCTTCCTCTATTCTATAACTCTCTCACAAAGTAGTTTTTTGATACTTTCTCAAAAAAATCTTTTGTCATGACATATCAATTGCTTCAAAGTATTGATTCTATGTCTATAGTAACGACTACAAGTGACTGGGTCCTTTCTTATCAGGTAATCAATGCCCTTGTCTTCAAACATTTCACAGTGCCTTCCATTTACTTTGTTCCTATACAAATCAATCAATGCAGGTACTAATTCATGCTATTGATACTCTGCACTCATGAATGTGACGAAAAAGGTTGGGGGTCCAACTTGTCGTATTATTGCAAATACATTTTTATTAATATGTTGGAAGTAAAATAAATGTGAATATTTTTTAAATCTATGTACCCAATATCATATTTAAGTATATTTTCCAATTATGGTTTGTACTTCACATCTTTTTCCACTAACTTTCT
>SNQJ01S0215320.1:0-15575 GCA_010110895.2 Picea sitchensis
GGATTCCAACTCACAGACGAACGGAGACTGGTAAAATGATGAGGGCCACCACGTTTTGGTAAAATACTTAAATATATTAAAAAATAGAATCATATTTTGAGCATATGAAATCGTTTTTCATTAAAAAATTATTTTTATTAAAACCTCCACCCGGACAAAGCCGTTCTGAGTGGCGTTTCGATGGAGGAGGCAACCGGGCAGTTCCAGGAAATCCTAGGCGCCTACGAAGTCCTATCCGATCTCCGCGAACGTTCCTGGTATGATTCTCACCGATCCCAAATCCTTCACGCTTCAGCTTTATCATCTTCCACGAAAAAATCCGCTTCCTCGTCCGCCAAGAGAAATTCTGCTTCTTCGTCCTCCACGAAAAAACTCACTTCCAACTGGAAAATGGAACGTGACCACAGCCAGAATATGAATTGCGCGGAAAACTGGAAAATGAAACGTGCTCACAGCCAGAAAATGAAAATGAAACAAGCGGATAGTTGAGGAAAGTCAGAAATGAAACGCTCAGAAAATGAAACGCACTTACAGCTAAGCAAATCCAAATGTGGTAATCCCAAAGGTTAATCATTTAAACGTGGCAATGATATAGTGATACAGTGATTTCTTAATATGATTAGGTAAATGTTAAAAAGTAAACAGGTTAACTGATGGGTTCAAAAATACAAGAAAGTTATGAAGAGTAAATCACATTCATTGATTTGGGAGGACAACTAAGAATATGCCAGCATCTTCAATTGTTAACCATCATATTAAAATTTTAGATTAAAAGGTGATTAATTGTGCCCATTATCAATAGGTATACGCCTTTCGAAGTAATTAACAGATTAACTAATGTATTGATTCCAATAAAAACACCTATCAACACAATATATATATATATATATATAAACTAAAATTTAAAAAAAATTAAAATAAAAAACAAATAAATAGAAAAAAAAACCATGTTCGCCCGTGGCCATGCCCATGACCGAGCCTGCACCCAAGGCTGTGCAAAACTCAAACGGCCACCCCTTACCACCCCACGTCATTCACCTACCATTCCTCCCCGCGTGCCCACGCCCACGCCCCAACAAAACCCCCTTCGTCCACCTGCCATCCGTCCCAGTGAGACCCGCAACCCACGCTAGCAACTATAGGGTTAGAACCTATACTCAACAACATCGCAATGTGCAATCATAATAAGAGGCGACGACTATTTCAACTCCAAATTAGTAGATGCTTTTAGCACTAATATGTGTCTTATCATTATTTAATTTATTTATTTTGATTCCTACCTCCCAAGCATGTTTAATGTTCTTTTCTTATAAAATGCCTTAGCGCCGTGCAGTTTATTCTTTTCTTATAAAATGCCTTCGGGCCGTGCAATTTATTATCTTAAATGTGCCATAGGGAAAACAAATAAAATAAATAAATTATTAGATTATTAATTTAATGAAACCGTTCCAAACAGGTAAACCTAAATATTTTTTTAACCCAAAAATCATTGACTATAATCAAGTTCCTTGCGCATAGTGCTCCTTCAAAAGTGCGTTGTATGTGCATCATTGACTATAATAAAGTTCCTCGCATAGTGCTCCTTGAAAAGTTCGTTGTATGTGCTTAGAATGCGTTAAAGGAGAATCGAGTTGTCACCACGATAGGTTCTATATTATTATTATTAAAAAAAAAAAAAAAGAAAGAAGAGAAAGAAAGAGTGTATGGGTAGAGTGGAAACATTTTAGGATTGAAAAAAAAAAATTGTAAGGTAGAGTGGAAACGGTGTTAGTTAGTCATTCTATGAAATGTTTTTGTTTTTTTAATTAGGAATTATTATTTTTTTGTTGTTTAGAATTTATTTTTGAATGTAAAAATATATTTATATGACATTTGGATTCTAAAAAAAAATCACCTAAATCTCCTAATTCAATAAATAATTTTTTACTAGATTTTTGATAAATATCCCCAATTTTTTTTTAATTTCGTAAAATCTTTAACCAGCTGCGAATGGAAACATCCTCGGATTTCTAAAATGAAATGGTTTGTTTTACCGTACAGAGTTTGGGGAGCTGATCCTCGAATTCTTGAAGGGCGGATTCTTTCAAATCGCACTTTACATAACCTCTCATTGTGCTTTCGACGGACTAAACTGCCGGAAGCCATTCACAACAGCCCCGGATCTAGATTTATTTGCACGAATTTTGAAGATTTTGAGGCATGTAGGCTGAGAACCTGAAATGCAACAGGGCTTGATCGAATATTTGTTGGGGTGTGATCTTGGTTTGATCTTTGGAGAGGGATGAGGAATTTGACATAATTTCATAAGCTCTGAGGTGGATTTATCAATCTCAGCCTTGCTTTGAGCGACATCGTTGACCAGATTAGGGATCATGGTGGAAGTTAACATTTTTTCATTTCTGGCTATTTCAGCGGCTATGATGATTGCAGTAGCTGTATCAACCGACAATCCCCAGTATGAACATTTGGATCAGAACGCCTGCAATGACAACCAAATTGATAAGTATGTCAATGCTACAGCGCTCAGGGAAAATCGGGATAGTGTTTTGGAATCCCTTTCTTCAAATAACTTCTCCTCAGATGGCTATACTACTTCAATTGAAGACGAAGCTGGAAAAACAGATGTTGTCTCTGGTATTGCAGTGTGCCGGAAGTATTTAAGTCCCGGCGCGTGCTCAGAATGCGTCACGGAAGCGGCGAAACTATTAAAAACACAGTGTCTCCAATACACTGGTGGTCGGATTCATCTAGACGGTTGTTTCCTCCGCTATGAGAATTCTAGTAGTTTTAATTGGAAAACTGTTGACACCGGCGCTATTCCTTACTGTTACTCCACAAATGACAGCGATCCAAATCTATTCTCTCAAAGAGCCCAGGAATTATCCTCCCAACTCATATTGAACGCTTCCGCAAATAACAACTATGCCGTTGGCTCAATTGATGGCCCCTTATATGGTCTCGCTCAGTGTTGGCCCTCCCTTACGAGTAGCAGTTGCCTTACATGCTTGAGAAGCGCTCAGAGTCTTTTACTCGAATGTATTCCCGCGCAAGAAGGTCGAGGTCTCGAGCCTGGTTGTTTTATGCGCTACTCAACTTACTCGTTTTTCTCCGATAACCAGACTTTCTGTACGAGTTTTCTCAGATTGGTTACAACTTTTTTATGTTTAATTATCATATGCAATCTTGCGTGCAAAGTTTTTTACTCCTACGCGATTTGGTTGATCACTTCAAGATAGAGTTTATGTGACTGATTTTGTTGATTGTTGTGTTTTCCTTTTAATCGCAGCATTGACGAATCCGACGGCGTCGTGGGGGAAATCGTCATCCAAAATAGTGTATATTTTGTTAGGAAGCATTGGGGGAACAGCTCTGATTGCGGTGCTGTGTTTGGTTCTGTTCTGTCGACATATCAGACATCGAAAGGGCTATGTTCGAAGAGGTGATTATAGTTTTCTTGCTGCACTCCTCTGAGTTCTTTATCTTGGTGGTATTCAAACGTTAAGAGAAAATATCAGTTATGGTGCTCTGCGCAGATGAAAATGTAACAGCAAGGGGCAATTTCGAGCACGTTTTTTTTGAGTACGAGGTTCTGAGAGACTCAACTGGAAACTTTGATGTTAACAACATTCTCGGCAAAGGAGGATTCGGTGAAGTTTATAAGGTATAATTTCAAATGTGGATTTGATGAGTTTGTCCAAATATATGCCTTGTTTGCAGATAGATTATAATGAGTTTGGTGATCAGGGAACACTTCCGGATGGGAGAGATGTTGCTGTTAAGAAACTAAATGGAAGACATGAGACTGCTCAAGGCGCGGAGGAGTTTCTGACAGAAGTGAAGCTCCTAACCAGCGTCCGTCACCGCAATCTTGTTCGCTTACTCGGATGTTGCACGCGAGGGAACGTACGATTGCTGGTTTACGAATTTATGTCAAATAACGGTCTTCACAAGCATTTGTTCGGTATGTAGGTCTCCTTAATGGTGTTCATTTCAGGTTTCAAAATTTTTAATTTCTAAAATTGTGTATACCACTATTTAATCGTATTGAAGCATTCCTTGGCTAGGTTGCTCCCACCAAAGCTGTTGATTTCAACATTCGAGTTTTTAATTTCTGCAATCATGCTTACCCCTTTTACTCGTATTGAGAGTTTCGAGTATTATTGTTGGCGGTACGCAGGAGAGATAAGAAATGGTCTAATCTGGGAAAACCGTTTCCACATCATAGTGGGCACAGCTCGAGGTCTCTCATATCTGCACGAGGATTCCAATATGCGCATTATACACAGAGATATCAAATGTGCAAATATCCTTTTAGATGACAGATTTCATCCTAAAATAGCAGATTTTGGAATGGCTAGATTCTTCCCAGAAGATGAAACCCATGTTTCTACCAGAGTCGGAGGAACAATGTACGTTGTGCAATTCATTTAGTAATTGTTCTCAAAATATATATATTCTTTAACGCGTAGAATCCTAGCATTGATTTATTGTTTCCAAGAATTTGTTATGAGGCAGAGGCTACACTGCGCCTGAGTATGCCGTTCATGGGCTACTGACGGAAAAGGCTGACGTTTATAGTTACGGGATCGTGGTTCTTGAGATAATGAGTGGGAGAAAGTGCGTGGATGCAACACTGCCAGACCCTATGCACATTCTTTTGGAATGGGTTCGTTTCTGTTTTAATAAATTGTATATCAGATAACTTTGGTTTATAATTCTAACAAGAATGTTATGTAGTTTAATAGTATGAACTCGATCAATATACTGCAGGCTTGGAATAAATACAAAGAGGGTAAAGTTTTGGATATTGTTGATCCAAAATTAGAGGGACAATACCCAAGAGAGCTGGCGTTTAGGGTGATCACAATTGCACTTCTTTGCACTCAAGGTTCTTCGGGGCTGCGGCCGGCGATGTCACAGGTTGCCTCCATGTTAACCACCGATTTAGAGATTCGTGTTCAGCCTACACAGCCAGCTTTCGTAGATGCTGCTGTAGCCAGACCTGGGAGTTCCGCCGCCACAACCAATTCTGCAACCTCAACTTCTGCTGCTGCAGCCAGACCTGCGAGCTCCGCCGCCACAACTGATTCCTCAACCTCAACTTCTGCTGCTGCATCTCATCAATCTGGTGGATCTATGACCGTGTCTTTATTTCCTCGTTAGTCAAGGTGTCGGATAGATGCATGCGATGTTTTATTATTTATTTACTGTATCATGATTTTGGCACAAATTACAGTAGTACATGAATGTTTCTGCGACCCTGGGTGCATATTGGGTTGAACATACATAAGTTATACTCTATGCCTTATGGCCGTGCAAACCAGAGGAACATAAATCACCAATTCGGGGTAAAATAAATTTCTTTTAGTAATAAGTAATAAAAATAATGTTGTAGGGGTAGTTTATGTTAAAACTAATTACCTGGATAGGCAAATATTTTTGGTAATCCAATTTAATTTTTATAATTTTTTTTTTATTTCTGAATGCATCAATGGCAAATATTTTATAGCTACCAATGGCAAATATTTTTGGTAATCCAATTTAATTTTTATAATTTTTTTTTTTATTTCTGAATGCATCAATTAACCTATTAGTTTTTCATATTTACTTAATCTTATTAATAAATTACTGGCTACCCATATGATTTCCACTTATAAATTATTAACAAAAATTAATATATAAGCACTGTTTTATACAGACACGTTTGGGTGATTAGCAGACCGGATCGCGAGTTTCATAATGGGGCAGGCGTTTTTTTTTATGGGATGTGGACTGTGGCATGGCCTGATGCTACAGTTTCAATTTAAAGTTATGGCCATGTTCTTATTTTGGATGGCGTTTCACATTATAGACTTTCTCTGATCATATACCTACAACTATACTGCTAGGAATATTGTTATTGTTGAGGGATTGCGTTTTTGGCATTTCACATTATACATGCTTTTCTTTGTTCATATTCGAGCATATACATGGAACTATACTGCCATTGTTGAGGGATACTGTTATTGTTGAGGGATTGCGGATCGATTGGACGCATTGGAGCACAAGCGAGAGAAGGAATTCAGTGTTTCAGACATATTGGAGTGGAAGGACGAGGTAAGATCTTCCTTTATCTCTTTGAAATTTCTAAAATCAGTTTCTTTGAATTATAGTTTACAGGTTACATATAAGTTAGCGATGAGGTTTACAGGTTGGTAACTAGGTTTACATATTGGTTTACAAGTTACATATGGTTAGCTATGACGGATATAGGTTTCTTATAACCCTCATCATAGTTGCATATGTGTTTGAAGCGTCTCTATGCCGCATATTATTACCTAGACAAACGTCAGAGGTGTTCTCCTTTATTGTGTTCTCCTTTATTGCAGGTCATATCCATCCTGTGTTGTAAAGTTGTCATCATTTCATAGGATCGATCTACATTTTTTTGTGGGTTTCCACGGGTCATAACTAAAGAATATATGCCCCTTTTGAGGAATGTTGCAAGTGTTTGAGGTTACCAAGTGCATCACCTATTGCATCTTTTCCTATGCTAAGATGGTACACCAATGCCATTTTTACTATAAAAGGTTACTACGATACGGAGTTCAGAGTTCACTTTGTTGGTCTAAACCGTCATACATGGCAGTCTTTTCATCTCCTTTTCCTTGGCTTGTTAACCTTATTTTAAGCCTACCTTGACCCCATTCAATGCCCTGATTTTGCATGTGTATCGTTCCATTATTTGATGTATGGCACTTTAGACCAAGGGTGCAAGTGTGCAAGTTTTAAATAGTTATTGATTCATGTTATGTGATAAATCTAGATATGAATGTGTTATGTTTTAAATGTTTTATCTGTTCATTCTGATGAGAAAACACATATGTTTTGAATCTGGTTATTGGGATTGTATTTGCATATATTTTGTAACCTTAACTTCAAATCTGTGTTAGGGTAGTTAAAGAATTGTTATAGCATTGACGTATTTGTTGTTAAGTTTTGTACAATTTGTGTTTAAACAATGAATATTTGTTACATATGTGCACTATCTCAAAATTCCAAGCTTTATTTGTATATTGGAAATTTATTACAACTGTAACGCATAGTTGTGTGATATGTTGTGTAAGGCACAATGGTGCAATATGCATGTGTTGATTTAATGGTACATGTCTATTGTAAGTTATTGTTGTCATATATATTCACTGAATTATTCACTGAATATTTGAAGGTGTTATTTAATGGAAAGGCTTGATTGTTCCATTATTCCAAACTTTCTTAATTGGATGGAACTTTCCGTAAGTTTACAAACCAGTGTTTTCTTCTAACCATATTTTTTTCATAATGCATTTCTTCTTTGTTATGAAAAGATATCAAGTTTTTTTTTTTCATTAGATGCATTAAACCTAAATATGTAAATGATATATGATTTTCCAATAGAAGCTTCTAAATATGTAACTTTGACCTCAATTTTGTAGACACCTCTAACCTAAATATGTAACTCTCATCTAATAAATTGAATATGTAATAATGTGTTTAATCTAAATATGTAACTTTGATCTAATAAATAGGATTTGTAATAATGTGTTTTTCATTTATAATTCAAAGAACTTGTTAATAGTGGTACGTAGTCTAGAAAAAATTAGGTTTTAAGATGTTTTTTAAATTGGTTGAAATAGAACCACACTAAAGCAAGAGGGCACGGGTAGGGTTGAGTTCCAAACAAATGAGTACACTAAACCTAGAGGACATATTGTTTATATACAAATCAAATAATGAGATAATGATTTCTCAAATTAGAGTTATGATTTCAAGGGGTGATGAAAGAGAAATTTCAATAAAAGCACTAAACCTAGAAAACATACTATTTATATGAAAATCAAATAATAGGATAATGATTTCTCAAATTGAAGTTATGATTTCAAAGGTGCTTGATGAAAGAGAAATTTCAATTTATTTATTGAATTTTGATCTCATTTTATTTATCCAGATTTTTTCCATGAAAATTTCAACTTTTTTATTTTAGTATCAAAATTGGGCCAAATGATGATAATTATAGGATTTGCATCCTCGATGTACTCATAAATAATAAATAACTAATTATTCTCCTTAGCATCTCCATTATCGTTGCTATCTAGTTATTAATTAATTAATATAGCATCTCCATTATCATTGTTATCTCGTTATTAATTAATATTTGCATGTACGCTCCTTTCCCAAATGGAATAAATTTTTTATATAGTGTACGATATAATATTATTTAAATTATCAATGTATTGATTTGTTTGAGATAGCTTATGATTTTTATATAGTGTATGATATAATATTATTTAAATTATAATGCATTGATTTTTTTGAGATGGTGTAGCATGTGTCAGACTGATGTGTCAGTTTTTTATAAAAAAAAAAATTGAAAACCAAAATGCTCTTTTCCGTGCGAATTTAGCAGTTAAACCAACATTGAAATATATGCGATTTTAGCAGTTAAACCTACATTGAAATATATACTGATTATGTACGAATTTTGCGAATTTTGACAGTTAAACCTACATTGAAATTTATCCTGGCGATGTACAAATTTTGGCAGTTAAACCTACATTGAAATATATTCTCACTAAAAGATATGCCAAAAACTTCAATGTATGTAAAAACTAGTATAATCACTCAAAATTATGGTTGATGAATGCTTAAAGGCGATGCTAAAGTTTGTTTCGGTAGGTTAATGGCAGGAACCCTAAACATTTGATGATCTGCTAGAAAATGAAACGCAAATGCCCGGATAGTGGAAGAAAGCTAGAAAATGAAACGGGTGCGGATAATGGAATAAAGCCAGCAAATCTAAACATGGTAATCCCAAAGATTAATCATTTAAACGTGGTAATCATATACGCTATAATAATTTATTAATATGATTAGGTAAATGTTAAAAAGTAAACAGATTGATGTATTAAAAAATAAAAAAAATTATGAAAAGTAAATCACATTCATTAATTTAGAAAGACGACTAAAAATATACTAACATCTTCAATTTTTAACTAATATGAATATGCTAATGTACGTTACAATCGATCAATTCACCTGGTGTAGACTTGAACCGAATTGCATTTAACATAGTCGACTATGCAATTTCAATTCGAAAGTCCATATTATTGAACTCAAATATGTGGAATTCACCGTCGAAGTGGAAAAGAGACCCGACTTGGCTTTAGCTAAGTCGAAACCCTCCAAATATTAGACAGAAGCATGGATTCCCTCGCCGATTCGAAATCAGCCCAGGAAACTGGTGAGATTACTTGACCCGACTGGTGCATACATTCACTATCGATTTGGAAGAGATCCGACCTGCTCAACTAGACACCCTTCTCGACGGGTGCGTGTAGTTATTGTCTACCTTTTGGCTTGACGTGCGTGTAGTTATTGTCTACCTTTTGGCTTGACTTGGAATTTACGTCGACCAACTTTTGTACAGACTAATCGGTCTCTCATCGCATTTTATCGACTCGAAAGATTGTCTTCGAAGAGTAAGTGAAGAAGGGACGACTTGATCTGCTATTGCGTGGACGTCAAATGTTTACATTATTCGATAGACGCGTGGGTCTACCTATTGCATGCTTGTTGTATAGTATATGTTGTGATGGAATGAAATAACTAGGTGCAACAGTTTGACGAGTTTGGTATTTAATCAACAAGTGCATGTTCCAAGTTGGTGGCTTCCTTGCCTGGACAGCGAGACATAGAACCAACTTGGTATAAGTCACTAGACTTCCTTACTTCTTGTCCATTTTCCTTTGTTGTAGACTTATTGTCTTAAAATTTTCCCTCTATCAACATAAGCAAGTCATATGAAGATGAAGCTTTCATGCTTAAAAAAACTACAAGAAATTCGTGAGAAAAATGCCATCTCCTTGGAAGAATCTCAAAGCCGACTTTGTGTAGAAGTCATTTCTTTGCAAAATATTGTGGCATAGTTGCAAACTGAGAATCAACACCTAAGTGAAATGGATACAACCAATCAACACCTGAGTGAAATGGATACAACCCACACCCAGCTGGAAGATGAGGCTTCCCTCTTTCAAACCAACCTTTCGTAGTAGTTTGATGAAAAATCTAAGAAGATTGCTCACTTAGAATAGACAATGTAGACCATTTTCCAAGATCTGGTAGATGAATTTGGCGATAAAACCGATCATGTTGATAACCTAGTGAAGGAGGTGAAAATCCTTTCTCTTGAAAATGTTGCCTTAAAGAAAAAAAATGTGGGACTGAAAAATTAGTTGAAGTATGCCACAGACGTGTTCCCGACTATTATTGTGACTGAGCACTCCAAAAGGATTGTTTCCATGGGGAACACTACTGCTATCTTTTTTCAGCAGATCAATTTGAAGAAAAACATGACCTTGTTGAAGACTTGGAGAAAGAAGTGAAATCCCTTCCACACACAACAATGAGCACATAACTAATGGAAAATAATACCTTAATGAGTTGTGAGGTTTCCCACTTCCAGGCTTATGTTGATGACATTCGTTAAGAAGCCACTCCTCTCTAAGATTGGGCTACGAGACTCACCTATTTCTTCTTCCACCATTGTTTCTAGTCCACTTGTTTGTGAGAAGAATATTGATGCCAATGAGTTGCCAAGATCACTTATTTATTCTCCACCCCCTTTCTAGTTGTAATCTAAATTTGTTTGAATTTTTCTTTAAAACTAATGATTGTGTTTTTGAAAACATATTAAATTTGTTTGAATTCTGCTTTAAAACTAATGATTGTGTTGTTTCTCCTAGTTTTGAAAACACACTATAGATATAAGATCCTCATTGCTCAACAAGATGGGATATACCAACGAAGGACTTGGGACAAATGGATAGGGTATTGTTTCTCCTATCATTATTGCGATGGTGACACAAAGAATAGGTATTAGATATCATGGTATTGTTGCCTCCTTGCTTACACCTTCCAATGGTGAAAACATGGAAGTTTTTTTTGTTACATGTGGAGTTCAAAATGATTTTCCAACATAGAAATATACTAAAACAATTGATGAAATGGTTGTTCCTAACATGCCATAAGATGAGAATATTGTTGATGGCATTGCTATTTATATACTGGGTTGTTCTACTCTTCAGAGTACACCATACCCCGAGTCTATATTTCTTAATAAACCAACACATGTCTTTGTGTCTTATGGTCATCCTCACCATCAGAGACATGGAAATGATGCTTTCGAATATTTACAGAAGCGACGTGAAAGATAGAACCATGGACCAGTTCGAACTATTATGATAGACAATAGTTGGATTGATGAGTGGTCATGGGTGGATCTGACTAGATGTTTGAAGAGTTCCTACCGTTTTGGCTATATGGATGTGCATTGCTTCCCTTCATTATTGATTCTTTGTAGTGGTCTACCACGGGATCAACTCTACTTGACAATTGACTAGAGTTCGACTAGGATTTTGGCCGACTCAGATTTGACCTACCTTGACAATCCACTAGAGGTGATTTTTGATTGCACATTTGTTGACTAAGTTTCGACTTGATATTGAACATCGACTAATGTTTTTGACCAAGAAATATTTTTCCTGATTTCATCCCTTAGTTTTGTTTAAGGGAGGGAGTACTTGAAGTTGCTCATGTATAAACCCAACTAATGTGCTTGGATTTGTTGAGATCGACCGAACCTTGCTCGACTATGTTGTTGGGAGTTGTACTTCTACTTGTTGTACCTGATACAAAGACTTTTTGAATACAAAGACTATTCAATTATGCCTACTTTCTATGTTCCTCAATGGTTATGTTGCACTACAACATTTTCTAAAGGTTATGTCACATTGATTATGGGAGGATATGGTTGATTGAGCTTCACAATTGTTGATGTTTGCTCGATTAGGGATTAATAATAATTAATTATTAAACTATTATTATTTTATTAATGTGTATTACCATTTACTATACTAATGGATTCATAACAATATATTTATCTCCTATCTTTTAGTGCATAGAAATAAAGTTTTAAATAAATTAATTAATTCCTTACATTTTTTTATTAATGTCATATAGATGCAAGTTGGTCGTGGTGGATGGTAACAATCATTTTCACCATCATCATCGATTTCATTATTGTTCGTGCATTAATCAATTGATATTTTTTTTTCCCAAGAGAAAAGTATTTATATTTGATATTTCAAGAGTGAAATCAAAAGATAGATTGTTGAGCCAACTAGGCCTAGGAAATAGGTTACCAATAATATCTTCAAATAAATTTTGTATCCAAAGAGATGTTGGAGAGAATATCTTTCAATATCAATGTTTTTTAACTATTTGAGAGTAGATATGTGTATTTTTTTAGGAATATTGGTAGCCGATAAGGTGACATCCCTAATTAACTACTACACCAATGGAAATTTGAGAACAATCCATCTTCATGTCAAAGGGTTGATACAAATATAGATGTTTTAGCACATTATCCAATGAGAGGGTTATCTTCAATGTGTGAAAACTTGCCTTGGTGGATTTTGTCAATGTGAAGGTTGTTTAATGAGAGAGATGGCGCAAGGGTCATGCAATATGTGAGAAGTGGGTAATAAATGTCCTATAGTTGTTGAGTCCTTGAACAAAAAATTGCACTACTACTATACAAGGTACTAGCAATTAAGAAAACACTTGAATCTTAGTAGGGTCATGATGGATGTGTCATTTTCAAATAAAAAACACTAGATACTAAATTGAAGGTTATATTAAGGATTAATTCTTGCATCGAAGTTGAATTTTTTGGGTGTGGAAAAATTTCATTATTATGCTCATAGCTTGCATATTCTCTTCTAATGTGTTACTAAAACTAAGTGTCATCTAGAGACATTGAAAAAAATGACCAAGGTGAAATGGAAAATATCATTGATCAATTACATAAATGGAGCATATGTGTCGGTGAGACTAAAAGGGAATAACCAACCAATCATACATACCAAATTTATTTTCTAAAGTAGTCTTTGATGTATCCTACAAAACCATGTGAATTTGATGGTATCCTATTATTAAATATATCTTAGTAAATCAATTATTTCCCTTGAGATGGTATACTAGATTGTCAATTCAATTCAAGGATAATGGTTTTTTATATTGAATTTATTAAGAGAACTATAATTAGTGACTATGTGCCATTCCTTTTTTTTTTAACTTTGGGATAATGTAGGCTACAGATCCATAAGGTGATGATGTTGGTTGTATGTGGCTACATTAATTTAGGGAACAAATTTGGAATTCAATTTCAGTGGTTTAAAGTGGGGATAAACAATAGGCCAAGGAAGTGGGGAGGGGAGATCCAAGTATATAATCGATATATTTCTCTATAATATAGATAGGGATGAGGCCACCGTGATGCTCAAAAACATCAAAACAAACTTGTAGGAGGATTTTTATAGGAGACAAGTGCATCTATGACTCATTACGAGGATTTAGATGCTAAACAATATACAGGAAAATACATTTATGGAGGCCAACTTAGTGTACCAAAACACTACTAAAGAGAAGTGATAGATGGAAAACATTAACTCAAGACAAGTTGAATTACATCACCTACAACAAATAATTTTATGCCCTTCTATAGACCCCCAAAATTGAATATTTATATTTGGATAACGGAACAAGCTTTCACAGTAATCATCATCCATTAAATTTTTTGAATTATCAATCTAAAATACAAGAATAACACCACCTCAATATGACCTCCTATATAATAATCTCCAACAAGCTAGAAGATATTATGAGTTTCTTGCCATATCAGGTGTTTCACATTATAAATTTTTGCTTGACTGCTTATTAAGCTCAAGAGAAAATATATGAGATAGATTCATTTTTTGGACCAATCTATTAGGGTCTTAACCGTCCCTCCAATATAAATTAGACACCTTTGTTATACTATTCAGTTTGGGATGACTAGTTGTATAAGCCTAATAAACCATGTGTGAACCAAACTCCATATTTTTTTATGATCTATGAATCCCATGCATTTTCTCATGGTGGACAATTTGGCACATTGAAAACCCTCCAAGATTTATAGCAACACTTTTTCTTTCCATCCATGTGAGAACGAGTTGAATCCTTTATATTTCAATGCTCTCTTTGCAGTTAGAGGAAACTAGACTATTCTAAGAAAGGTAAGTATAATCCCTTTCAAGTCCCCTCCAAGCCTAAAGAGTCATTTTCTGTATATTTTTTGATACCTATGACTCTTCAAAGGCATGATCATATTTTTTTTTATGTTCTTTCTCTCGAATGTATTTTTCATTAATTGCACTAAAACAATTACACCTTAAATTCATTTTTATTTTCAATCTCTCTTCCTCAACACCTTTTGGAAAACCATTTGTTAGTTATTGGGTGGCAGTTGCATTTCTCTACCGCAATCAATCCCTTTTCTTTACTTCTATTACACTAAAAACGATCAATGGAATAATGTTTTACATGTGCTACAACATATGTACATCTAGATTGTCCTTATGTTTATAAGTCACTCTCCTTTCGAGGCACATTTCAATTACTAACCCCTTAACCCTGATGAGTTTCTAGTCAATTTTTTTCAAACTTTCTCTCAACATAAGAAGTGTAGGGAGAACAATTATTCCTAGTTAGTTTGGAATATGACTCACATTTAGTCTATAATTCACTTTGAGATTTGACTTTCCTCCCTACTACAAGTCATTTATCATTCAAGAGGCTCATGAAAGCGAAAAACACCCTGATTATTTTAATTTTGAAGATGGAAAAAAACTAAGCCATTCTTGGATGTTGATCATTCATCTCCTTGAATAAGAAACCTAATTTATATTCATATCTATGGTTTTGGAAAAATCATTTTCTCTCTCTAGAGTGGCCTAAACCCTATCTTCCAAATCTCCTTTTTCTTAATTTTCTTAATTTTAATTTTCCCCTTATTATTATTGCCCCTTATTGTCTTTACTCCTTTACTCATTCTTTTTAATTATTATATTACTATTCTTCATAATGGATTCAAAGCTAGTTTCATTTTTTCAATTTTCAATTTGACTTTCCTCCCTTTCTTTCATGGTATCTTTCTTCTCTCATCCTATTTATTTTCATTTCATGGCACTCTTTTCTCACTCATAATCTTTTTTTTGTCCTGGCAATGAGTGGAGTGTCCACTCGAAACCTTGGATATTTCAAAATTTCCTACATAATTTAAATCGACAAAGCTCAAAACACACTTTGGAATTGTCTTTAATTATTGATACAACATTAAATTAGAGATAGAATTTGAAAATACAACACCATCAAAAACTTAAACCAATCCACAATAGCCCATCCACTATGAGCCATAGCCCTTTGTAGAGAAGATCAATCAAAATGCTTATGAGCTAGATTTTCATATTTATTAGGCATGCAGAATGTGATTAATGTCATTAAACTAAATTTATATGAGCCTTCACCACTTAAAGTTCAAATATGGTTGATTTTAATGGCATCTTAGTCTTCCACCAAACTCCACCACCAATCTCTTTCCCCTTATATGGTTGATTTTAATGGCATCTTAGCCTTCCACCAAACTCCACCACCAATCTCTTTCCCCTTACGAGCTATCT
>SNQJ01S0215323.1:0-15575 GCA_010110895.2 Picea sitchensis
GGGGGGGGGGGGAGTGAATCAATATTTCCTTTTATCCAATTAATATTTATTTTTAAAATGTTTTAAACCACAACAATAAATTAAAAATGAATTAAAAAATAATTCATTGTTTATAGTAAAAATAATTACAATGTCCGTATTACAACAAGTTGTGATTGTGAACGACACCAATCATTTTTAGAGAAACAAATCTAGGATACACAAATATCCTTCCTTTTCTGAGCACCTACTCAAGGAAGCTGCAACTCCCTGTTTCTTCAAGTACCAACTTGAAAGGAAGCTCCAACCCCCTGAATTGTCCAATCACCAACTTGAATGGAGGAACTGACCCCCTACTATTTTAGGATTTTACTTGAAAAGGACTACAATTCTTCCTAGATCCTCCCTTCCACCCTGACTGCGCAATTTTTATTTTTACTCTCATATATTCTGGTGACTCTGCTTCAAGTATACTCAGATATATCCTAAGTCACACTTTAATTCTTCATTCTGATGGGTTTATATATCTTACCAAATAGTGTGCATCACTGAACCATTGTGTATCTTCAGTGAATCAATGTGCCTCTTCATTAATAATAGGATGTTATTGACATTAACTTGAATTAAATTTCAAATCCCCTTTAAATTAATTAAGTTTAGTTCTTTCTTATGTCAATCTTCCTTATAAAATGGTCGATCTGAGAAAATCTTAAAAAAATATGACTAAGACTGTCACTTTCACCATTACATGCTCTAGTTTCATCAAAACTCAACTATTGTTGGATCACGATCATGATTCAATCTTGATTGTTGATTTCCATGCCTAACTGTCTTGGGCACCTAGTTGCTTCCTTCAACCCATTTCCATGGAATTTGACTAAGGGAAATAATCGTGGCTTAAGTTACAATCGGGCTGTGTCTTTCATGTATCGAAAACTTGTCGCAATGGTGTTTCACTTTTTGTGTCTCAAAACTTGTCACAATGAGCTATGCCTTTTGTGTCTTGTAACTTGTCGTAATGGGGTTGCGCCTCTCGTGTCTCCAAAAATTTTCGCAATGGTGTTTCACCTTTTGTGTATCAAAACTTGTCACAATGAGTTGCGCCTCTTATGTCTCATAACTTTTTGTAATGGGGCTGCGCCTCTCGTGTCTCGAAAACTTGTCGCAATGATGTTGTGCCTCTTATGTCTTAGAAATTTTCGCAAAAGTGTTGCGCCTCTCATGTCTAGAAAATTGTCTCAATGAGGCTGCACCTTTTGTATATTTCGGAAGTTGTCACAATGGGTCTTTAATACTTCTTCCATGTTGCGCATGAAAGGGGACTCAAAAATGTGGTGTTAATACTACTTCCATGTTGCACACTATAGAGGACTCAACAATGTGATTTTAATACTACTTCTATGTCATGCACGATAGGTTATATGGATGAAGCATGGTAAATATATCATGGTTAATCTAGAATATTTTTCAATGACATGATCTTTGCATGATGCAACGTTATTTTTCTTGAGCTTGCATTCTGCATGATCTCTGCGCGATGCAACACTATTTGTCTTATGCTTTCATCCTATGCGATTTATGCACGATGCAATGTTATTTCTCTGAGCTTGTGTCCTGGGCATTCTATGCACGATGCGATGCTACTTTTCTAAGCTTGTGTCTTGCACACTGTTGACATCAATGACAACCAGACTTCCAACAAAAATTACCAACAATAATTTGAGATGTCATTAAGAAGAGTATATATATAGAATAATGTTGATGATAAATTTATATACAACATAACCTAATTGTTAATGTCATATTAGGTCTTCATCATTGTCATATAATGCCAACTATGTTTCGGATAGTCATAGATATGAAAATATATCCATGATTGTTATATATGTAAACTTCTACCAATACCACAACATACATATATTAATATCTACAACAAATTATGTATATAGATTGGTGATTCTTTACACATAAATATATAGTCTAGTGTCCACATATATCGATAATGTGAATTAAAATATGTTTTTGGCCACTATGATGGATAAAATATGATCAATTTTAATGCTCATAAGAATACCATAAAATTGTTATCAATAACATTTGTCTATGCAGTAAAGTATACACAAAGAATATAATCATGCAATAGAGGTATATAATTTATCTTCCATAAATGTAATGATCTAGATTTATCCACATATGTCCAAGCGTTTTTCCCTTTATCTAGAAATTTCATCTACACATATCTAAACAAGTGTTGCATGGTAGCGTAGTCCCTATCGATCTCGGGTTGGGGCTGATATTAGTTGAGAAGTGTTGTGGGGTATTCTACCCTACGGACTAATAAGCTAGGGCTCTAAACTTATACGCAGATCATGACCCTTAAGATTTAACTTTTAACCTTCTACCCAAAATCTCAACCCCTTTTTCAAGCAAACACCTCTACCCAAAATCTCAACCCCTTTTTCAAGCAAACATGGGAAGAATCAATTCACCTTTTAACGATGATTGAAGTAGATCCCTCCATTGAGCCTTCTATTTCCTTGTTGTTGCCGCCCCTTCTACAAAGCTTCCCGCAATCAAGATAAGACTACACTACGTAATGCTACCGATTCATTAGGGGTTAGAAATAAAACATAAATCAAATAACATAGATGAGATTCATGAACTTTGGGATTCGAAAAGAATCTTTTCATTAGTCTCCAAAATGAATCACTTACAATGAGTTCTCATACCGGCCACCGTTCCTCGATCACGATCCTGGGCTCCTCCTCTCTTCTCATTCCTCCAACTGGCCGCAGAACATGAAGTTCTCTTTGAAGCTTGAGGCAAAGCTAGCAGGGGACAAATGGACTTGGCAATTTGGCAGAAGTTTCTTTGCTATCCTTTTTCCTCCTTGTATAGTACCTACCCTCCCTTTTATTATAAAGTTGAAGGAGCTGAGCGAGGGTTTAACTCTCGCCATGTAATGCATGGAGAGTTCCAGCTAACCGACAAAATCCTCGTGGTTCCTACGGAAACTTCCCCATTTTTCTTTGTTAAAAATTCGCTGGCTATTTGGTTAGCTCCGCCGGATGCCCGCTGCAGTATAAGGCCAAGAAGATGCCGTTCATACCAGTAGGGCAGAAGTTAGGCTTTCTGCCGTTTGTTTTAAGTGGTTTTTTGAGGAATTGATCGTACATGGCCTTGGCTAGGAAGAGGTATGAGTTGCCCTGATGCTAGGGTAAACCTATGTGGTGTATTTTAGGGTTATAACAGATGCCCCCTAATGCGAGGTCGGCGAGCACCGATTTACCGAAATGCATTACCAATTCTTCACCAATCAGTACAGATTGTCAATGAGTGAGCCCGTGAATCAAGAATCGAGGTGCCGTCAAGAAAAATGTCAAATGTCTCAATCGTAGGCGTGCATACCCATGCTCTGGATAAAATAGAACGCATGGATAACAATCAAATACACCGTAGATCCACGTCAAATAACTATAGAGAGTAGACGCGAACAATACATGACGGAAGCTACATCTCGAAATCAGAAAGAATATACAAAGAAAGTATCCATCTCTCGGAAACTGATTCGGCCTGATGGTTGTAATTAAAAGCTCGAGAAACAACTTCAAAGTCTTCAAACTCGGGTAGGAGTGTAATGTGAGTGTATGAATTCAGTACCCAGAGGTCTTCGACTGCTTGTCAGGAACATACTAGAGGGTTTTGATGATCAGGTTGAGGGATTTGTGGATTTCAAACAAAGACTTGATTTGGACGCTCTCAGATGGCTCTGCATGCGGACAAGAGACATATTGCGAGTGGCCGACTCAGGCTAAGCAAAAAACTTCCCTTGGACAATAGTAAGATAAGTGATAAGACTCCATGATATCCTAATCATAAGTCTTACGTGTTGTGAGTACACGAACCTCCATATATGTTTTAAGAGTAACCAAACTATGGAGGGACACAACTCCTCGGTGAATGAGCAAAAGCTCTGGTCGTGACTACATCCCTAAAGTCCATGAATCAACCATAAGGTGTTTTGTCCAAGGGTGACTCATAATGCCGCCAACAAAGAAAATACTTTTCCCATCCCTTTTGGGTATATTTGATTTTTTTTTTTTGTTCTTTTGGTTGGATTTGGAAAAAAAGAATAAAAGAATATTATCGGCAAGGGAGGAACGAGCATCGCAAACATACAAGTTCAAGGCACAAGGACAAGACCATGTTCTAGGAAATGGATAATTCTAAAAATCCTCCGGCCAAAGGTGTTAAAACGCTGACGCAAAACCGCCATTGGCCCCGATGGGTAAAGGATGCAAATGCGGGTTGATAGAATACTAATAATGAACGTCCTTCGATGTAAGTTTAACGCATCCCAAAGAAGGGAAGCTAGGTGATTTTTCGCGTTTAGAGAGTCCTAAAAAGCATAAAAAGAAAACCCATTGGGGTACCTTTCGTCAATAGTCTAGTAGGTTCAAAAGGTAAACTAGCACCAATCCAGATCGCCAATTAAAACCATTTTAACGAGTGTGATAAGGGAAAGATCACTCGGCAATTTTTTCAACGCGGCGAGTCCGAAAAAGCTTAACTATAACCCTTTAGGAATGTTCTTTTCCTCGACCATTTAACGAAAAGGGGAAAGAATAAGGTCACTCGCAATCTTTTCAATTTTAGGGAGTCCGAAAAGAGCTTAACTATGGACTCCTGGGGTTTCTTTTCGTGATTTAGTCCTTCAGGCTCGAAAAAGGAATAAATTATACCCGAGGATACTCTTTTAAAGAATGAAAATTCAATAGAACGCTCCTTTATTCAGATGCTTGGACCGCCGTCCGGACCGAAAAGGTAAATCCATCACCGGGACGTAGACGGACTTCAAATTTCTGCTTTAACGAGCTGGATCGGTCAGCCAAGATCGGCCGCCAATCTTTTCATTTTTAAAGGGTCCGGTAAGGGCTTAAAAGAGACCCATTGTGTGTTTGGGAGAGTCCTGAGGGTAAGACAAAGAGTGAAAAGACCCACAAATGAGGCTCAAACTCATATTCAGAAAGACTATAAGGACTCCCGAGCCTACTATATTGTCGGAAATAAAGATGGACACCATAATGCAACCAGAACTACCTAGGGCATCCACATGTTTCTGAAGTCTCACCAAGTTGCAACGCTTCTAAAACAGAAATGACGGTTCCACATCACAAACGGGTGGGTCGATCCTATATTTGAAAAAAGGCAACGATATGCAATAGTGGGGATAAAATCCCACCCTATATGCTCAGGTCGCATTTTGAAAAAAATTATGGACCGCCTTTATGTGTATTTTTATTTTATTTTTATTTTTATTTTTCAAACTCAAAATAAACGCCCATACCGATAAAACTCTATAACACTGAACCAATTCAAAATGATTTTTGGTTTAAAGAAACCGATAGTTGGTCTCAAAATGGTGACAAAAGAGGCCAAAACTCTATAAATGAGGCCCTAGCTTATTTCTCATAGTTTAATGTACCCCCACCTAATGTATTAAATGCCGCTTTTATGTTGATCCTGGGTTTGATTTGAATTTGATCAGAATCTGAGAAACCATCCATGAATGAAAAAGGTTCTCAATAACCAGGCGCACTCATCAATAATATGGTCGATGAATGGGTTGGATAATTATCTTTCGAAAATGCCTTTATTCAAATCACTCTGAATCGGTACGTATTAATCGATCGCGGCCTTGTTTTTTATCGATTGGTACGGGATTTGACACCCATTTAGCCAAGTGGATAGGGTATATGAACCCAAAATTTTGGCAATTTCAACTTCAACTTTGATAGTCACGCCTCCTTGATTAATCGACTAAGTTTCGGCCGAACAGCTTCGCGATCCGGATACCGCACGATCTCGCTGTTCACCAATTTGATCGATTCCTCGCATTTCCTCATAAGACCAGCGAAAACGCCGCTTAATTCATTTTGAAAAGATCCATGGTAAATCAATCTCTTCGGGAGCAATCCATCTCGAATTTAAGATATTCTCCACGATGCCGGGGGTGTGTGAGATATTGATAGGCATCATTTAGCTTATTAGTCGCTTTACGGTTTCCCAAAGATAAACATCCCTGCGGGTAGCTATGAGGTTACTGGGACAAGTGTTTCCATCTCCGTCATGGTGATAGTGAATTTCTCCTCGGCTCGATTCGGTAACTCCCGAGGAAGTATGATCTTATGATGAAGATCTTCCCGGTTTGTCCTGACTCCGGCCATTGCTTCGATTACTTCTTTTTCTGAAGGCAAGACTAAGTCTAACTAATTCCGTCGACAAGAGAGAATCCCCGATCCCGATAGGTTCAAAGAGTGGATCCAACTCTTTGAGCCGGGTCGGATCCCGAGTAACCGAAGTTTGTCGAATCCATAGAGCACGCTTATTTCAGCGGCTAACAAGGGATAAGACATGCCCGCATGCCCGGCCGCATCCATCGCGACCGATGGGGAAGGAAGAATCCACCGGATCATTAAAGTAAGTCGCGCGGAACGACGAAAACATGGAAAATCACTTCTGTGGTGAGTTGATATAAACTTAACATCGCTTCGAGGAGGTGGATAATCGAAGTACTCAT
The DNA here is from genome assembly GCA_010110895.2 of Picea sitchensis. Classification (NCBI taxonomy): domain Eukaryota; kingdom Viridiplantae; phylum Streptophyta; class Pinopsida; order Pinales; family Pinaceae; genus Picea; species Picea sitchensis. Next base: position 6,560 of record SNQJ01S0215323.1, read on the forward strand.
CAAAGATGGGCAATAAACCCACTCCTATGTTGACGACACCTTGAGGATTATCTACTAAAGAAACCATGGATGCCCCTGCATCCATGGTCTCGAGAAAGACAATTGATCAATGGTCACTATCTCTGCCTTCATGTGGAAACAATAAGACGCTGAAAATTGTAGCCAATTTCACCACTTGCATAGTATATAAATCCAACTACATCTAACAAGAGATTGTAATCGATGGGGGCATCGACTACCTCTACTTCGACGACACCTGCCTTCCCGCCAACCTATTGGGAAAGAAGGGATGATGCCAGCGGTCGGAAAGAACGACCATCAACGCAAAGGAGAAGAGTAGGCGACGGAGATAACTCAAGTTGACCAATGGCCTTCCAACAAAGCAATCCATATAACGCATGTTGAAGCACCCTGCCTACCAATCGCGGCGGAAGATTTTTCGTGTAAAGGTTTTCGTGGGTGAGCCACTACTATTTGAAACGGCTGCAGCAAGGCAAACGAAGTTTTTAAGTCGGCCAGACGGCACATGATCGCTCCTGTTATAAGTCTCAGTAGAGACTAAAGCGGTCAACAAGGCTTTCTCTGAGCTGGGCAACTTCGGAGGACCTCCAAAAGTTTTACATAGCACAAGGTTTTTGTGACAAATCTTCCACCACGAGTAGTTCTGGGCTATTGATTTGGATTATGCTATTGCTTAACCATTCCTTTGGGGATGCTGGCCATTGTTTCACCCTAACGCCTTCGACCAAGAGGAAGAGATGGATCTCTACTTCTGTCTTATCGAGGCGCTTGGTTTGCTATAATCACGAGCTCTAGTCACTATGAAAGCATCACCCCTAAACATATAAATGTTCATGGATGAGGGATTACTAGAAGACAGACCCTAACTACCCCCATCCACGCTCGAATAGGCTTGAGTCAAATTTTTCCCATGTTGAAAGGGATTAGTCAACACAAATTGTTGTTGCTGTGTGACAAACTTCGGGCCTCCGCAAGTCGGTTATGGTCCTCCCGCGACACGATTGCACCGGATAATTTCACCCTTCCTTCCTTTCTGGTACCCCGCCGCCATTATCATTTGGTTTTCCTTTTTATCCCCTACTCTTCTTTACGCTTGTTTTTCTTCCCCTGCCGCTGGTTGGTCTTTGCCATTACCGCCCCAGACGCGAGTGTACTCTCCCATACCGAGGATACCAAGGCAAGAGTCCGGTCAGTCACAGTGTTGTATCGATAACCGCAATTGTTTTGTCAATTGCTCAATCTGCTTAGTTTGTGCCGAACCAACTATGCCTTCATCTATGATGCGGTCCCACCTCTCTCTGTCTGGTTTTTTCCATAATCGATCGTGGTGCATCCTGCCAGATGTTATACAATGTAATTGCATCGAGAATGATAAGCTCAAACCGTTGAGCTTCCTCATGATGGCTTTCCTCGAGAAAAACCTCAAGTTGTGGGACGCTCTTTGATAATCAAGGAACTAAAGACTTAGAACCACTCCAAATAGAATGTCATGATCTGCACTTTGATAAGACTCTTTATGCCTCCACTCTAATATGATCCGAGATATGGTCCATAGTCGTCTTCTCGAAATTGGCTAACAACTCTGTGCCAGCGTCGTACCTCAAAGGTAATTGGAAATGGTTAAGGAAACCCATAGCCGCCAATAAAGGAATATCGCGACGGCCAAGCTCTATGTACCATTTTGCTACACTCCCAATAAGAGTGCATTAAAACAATCGCACTGAACGGAGTCATCTTTTTAGTGAGTTAGATGGTTCACCCATAAGTGGAACGTACAATTTGATCACCCGATCTTCATCATTCGCTTCAACTTTGATGTTCGAAGGCAACTTCGCCAAGATAGGAGGCCAACGCGATCGTTATTGCATGGGATCGCTCAACAACCGCGGTTAAATCCGGCCAGTGTAATGTTGCCAAGAAAGGTAGTTTAGGCTATTGGTGATAACCAGGGAAAAAGGGTCTCCGTTTGACCGGCACCGTGTTGCTGTGAAAATTTTGGTTGCTGGTCGGGGTTTTGGTAGAACCCTTGGCCTTGACCAACGAAGGGGTTTTTGCATTTTATGGGACATCATTGGCTGATTCCCGACTGTAGACATAGGATTTTGGCATTCATCGTGTGTTGCGTAATTTTGGGAAGGATTATTCCACGTCATCCTCGGTGGGAGAGGCATAGAAGTCATTCGCCGGGGTTCCATTATGGAAAGCGCTACCCCGAATCCGCGATTCTGCGATATGGATTGATCCTTGTCCCGAACCTAAGGTTCCGGTATATGTGCCCCGCTGTAGGAATAGCACCGTATTCTGATTAGACCGTCTGAAAATAGGAGTGCCCCTGTGATGGGAAAGCACTCGTGAGAGTAAAGCATTACCAACCTTCCCATTCCAAAAGAACTGGACGAACCTATCTAAAGTTTGCACAGTTGTCCCGGACTCCCACCTGCGAACTTAGGTATTCTGGTTCCGGCCGGAAGCGGACCAATCGGTGCTAACGGACGCAGGGAGGATATGACCCCTACCGTAAGGGAAAGGTACTGAAAGGGGACAGAATGCCCCCTGGTTGATCTTGGCAAGGAGCTAGAGCTCCCGCCCCGCACTCCAAAGTCCGGTGAAATGGAAGAAGTGGAAAGTGCAGGACATGTTCTTGAACTAGGCATACCATATGAAAAAAAAGTGCCTGTCGCACTAGGTGTGAAAAGAGTTATGGCTGGCACCATAGATGGGATCAGGCCACTATGTGACATAGAGGCGGTCTATACCATGGTGGCTCAGACCGACAACGGCAAGTTAGGAGAAGCTTCTCCCGCGGTAACAACAGTGATAGGAATGATGAGTTCCGTATTGAAAGATTTGTTCCATAACCGTTGAAGCATAATAGTAATTCGTGAAGATCGACGTAGATAATAACATCCACCCAAAATCGTTTGATTTTTCAACCAATCCAAGATTGGCTATCGATTCCTCGGTTTTTCGATCAAAAGCCCTGGCTAGTTTCCGAAAGACCCGAGATCGCCTAACTTCCTCACTGGTGGCTGGATGGCTCCTGTGATAACCTGGGCCATAGCGCTCCGTAAGCCTCGTGACCGACGGAGTTCAACCTCCACTGTTTGAGAAGATTCATGACATGCTAATGTATTCTATACGAACAAACAGTAACATGCACCAAAAGAAAGCCCCTAGAAGATAAATCAAGCAAGGACTATTTTAGTAGGAAGAGCATACCACAACCAACACTAGAGAAGTACCTTACCCGCGTAAGTGCAACTCGACATCGGGCACCTCCTGCCCATCGCAGCCGCTATCCCAAGTGCCTAGGTACCGCTGCATACCCCAAATACCCTCGTATGTCCCCAGAAAATATAGGCAACTAGTTTGCTAGCATGTGAACAACTATCAGGCAGGTACAATCGACAACCAAGACCACAATGAGTGGTATCAAGCTCAAACCGCCAAGGGTATCGAGCAAGTGTCTGAAGACTAATCGAGGACCCTCGAACGGATTAGGAGACCCAGCACGGCCTCGGTGGCAAATGCTAACGACTCGGAATCCCTTTAATGCATCCTTATATATGTAGCCTCCACCAATGCTCAGTCCAAACTTTGAGGGTTATCTCACGCCTTCCTTACCGACCTCGTATTTAGCCCCTCAGAAAGTTAGAGGTGGGGGTCCTCGTGATAACTTTCCTCGTGAACCGGACTTCCTACACCCCTTTCTAAATTTATTTAATTTCACTGTTTGGTTTGGGGTGGGCCTTTGGAGAATTTTACTCTCCAACCTATTCCAAGGCCCTATCACTTCCGCACCTTGAGACTTAAAAAAAAAAAAAAAAAAAAGTCTACTTGATTTTTATTTAGCATTGCTTTTAATGGGCTTTTAAATCCTTGGGCAGCGAAGTGAAACCGATGGTGTGTAAAACACTCAAAGCAAATGCACAAAAATGCTTGAAACTTACTTTTTCTAAAATGTAAAACCAACAACTTTTCAATGAAAAGACTTTTCGATTTACTAAGTTTTTATGCAGGAAATGGAGAGAATTTTCACTCAGATCTGAGATATACTTATACTAAACAAGAACCGAAAACTTATGCAAAAGACTTCTTTCCAAGCTACCGACGCAACAACTCAATCTTCAAATCAAGAAGAAAATGAGATTTTTATTTTTTTTATTGCAAAAATCACGCAACAAGAAAATGATGACAAGATCAAAACCAAGAGAAAAGGAAAACTCTGGCTTAAAGCAATACCGCAGACAGAATCAGAGCACGAAATGCAACAAAGCAATCTCGACAACACCAATTCTAACACTTTACCTAAAACCATGAAATAAATGTTTTTCTCTTTATGTTTTCTATCAAAAAATCAAATAACAAGCACAAGCTATGAAGAATCGCCTCTAACTCGCTAACCGTGGGTACCCTCGACTCTTCTAAACCTCTCGAGAGGGAGTTTTCTCACCAATGAGGGGGATGACGCCCACCCAAGCCGAAGAATCGCTTAACACCAAGAATCGCCACCAAGACAAGACACGTAGACCAAGGTCGCTCCACCATAGTTACGGGTATCCGCGGGCTAAACCTAAGCAGCCGCGGATATGTTTAAAACTAATATAAAATCAATATTGCATAGTCTAGTCCTCAAAAGGCTTCTCGGGTACTGATAACCAGAGTCTCTGACTGGCTGAGATGCTATCACTTTAAATGAAAAAATAAATTTGCCAAAAAGAAAACCAATGTGAAGAAACACACAACAAGAAAGCAATCGGAACACAAGACCGTAAACTACCCAGACCCGCATGTCCGTAGCCCCCTCAGAAGATAAACTTCTAACAGGGAAAAGGGGATCATTTTAAACCTCCCCGTCACTAAGACGCCATCAAAACTATTCGACGCTGATATCCGCTGATGTAGAAGGTTGGCGCTGGTCACCCGCTGGGCTTCGTGTCACGGGTACCTCTCTGCGGTGTCCCAAAATAAATGTCGAAGGCTGCAAATAAGGAAAATCGGTATTGATCAACAAAGTTCCCCGCCAGCCGGCCATCGTAAAACAAAAATGGTAAAGAAACGTAAACTAAATTCTTTGATCTACCAAAAGATCTTTAACCAAACCTGGAAACCCTAAAGAGTAAAATAATATCCTGGACGGGCCAATTGCTAGGGTATTCTACCCTACTGACTAATAAGATAGGGCTCTAAACTTATAAGCATATCAGTGACTCTTCAGATTTAACCTTTAACTTTTTACCCAAAATCTCAACCCCTTTCAAGCAAACATGGGAAGAATCGACTCTCACCTTTTAACGATGATTGAAGTAGATCCTCCGCTGAGATTTTATCTCCTTGTCACGTCATTTCTCTACAAATCTTCTTGCAATCAAGATAATACTACACATGCATGCTAATGATCTAATAGGGCTAGGAAATAAAACATAAATCAAATAACATAGATGATTCATGAACTTTGGGACTGAAAAGCATCTTTTTCATTAGTTCCAAATGAATCACTTACAATGAGTTCTCAGACCGGCCACCGTTCCTCGACATCCCCATCCCTGGCTCCTCCTCTCTTCTGCCCTCCAACCCACGCAATACGAAGTTCTCCCGAAGCTTGAGGCAAAGCTAAAGGGTAAGGACAATAATGGACTTGGCAATTTGGAAGAGTTTCTTTGCTATCCTTTTTCCTCCTTTAGACAAAATTCTACCTCCTTTTATAGGCTAGAAGGGAGCTTGAGCTTGAAGTTAATCCCTACCATGCATGAAGGGAGAGTTCCAGCTTAACTCCACAAAAGTCGGTCCCAAGGAAACTCCCCGATTTTTGCTTTGTTAGGTACCCGCTAGTCGTTATTAGGCTCTGCTGATGCCCTCAAGGCAGGCATTAACATAGCCAGTTCAAGACTCCAAAGTAGCAGTTAGGGCTGGGTTACTATTATGGTTTTTTTTGAGGAATTGTTATCATGGCTTCTATTAGAAGAGGCAGCTGAGTTGGTCTGATGCCGTAAACCTCGTGGTGCATTTTAGGTTATAACAAGAAGAATTAGGAACCATTAGTAGTTCTAGCAGCACAATAAGCATAGGCATCATGGGCAGAGGCTTCAAAAACAAAGGTCAATTAGCTTGGTTCCTCTAGCTGAGTAATTGGCTTTGTTCCAAAGATGATTAGTTGAATGTTGTCACTCTGTTTTGTTTTTGTTCATAGAACATCTAAAGTTATGTTTGGGATTTTTTGGACATTTTGAGCAATAGGAATCGACCTTCATTTCCTTATTATGTATTATATTGTTGTCTAGTTTGGCTGCAACTCCCTTTCAATACAAATATCCATTTAGGTTAAAATAAAAATTTATCATCCATGGAAAAAAGATTGATCAGATTGAAAAGTACGAATACCATTGAAAATTATGAATACCAATAAACCTTACTTGGTTGAAGGTACTTGCATTTTATGACATTTGAATGAACTGGCCTAAAACTACCAATGACTAAGAAGGTGGGCTTCAACATCTATTCACTAATGCAATAAACATTTCAATATCACTCACTGCAAATAAAATTTTAATCTCAATAGGCGATATAAGAGTTTCGGTAAAAATTTTGAGGGAGCCTTGTCAAAACTATGTGATCTATACTTAAACAAAAAAAATGTGTTCTATAAAAAGGCAATCTAATAACCGTGGATGCATCAATCCATGTCATGTAAGAATATACTACACTACAACTTCTCACTGTGTTATTTGGGAAAAATTAGGGTAATTCAAGGAACAATTTTGGTTTTGGAGAAAAAGGCAAATTAAGTGGTTTGAACAACTGCATTTGATCATCCAACAAGATCTCCATCCATTCATATCCATGGCTTGATCTAACAAGAAATTTTGTTTGTTGTGGATTTTAAGTTTCTTGATTGATCAAGGACTTCTGTGGAATAGGATCAGGATTCCAGGAGGCCTAAAAATGGATTCTGGAGAAATGGAGAAAGTTTTCAAAAGTGCAGGCACATGCACTGATATATGCATTCTGATTGAGTATGAAATTCTGGTTGCAACCTCTGACTGCCCAACTAAATTCAAGAGAGATAGGGTTGCACAGAGGTTGCATCTAGATTTCTCAGGTGCTGTGAGTGCGATCCTTTTACTTCGGCTGAACTCCTTGATGACATTATTGATAATGAGGATGACAAGGAGGGTATCAAGAGATTCCATGATAAATACAATGAGAAGGTAAACAACAATACTTGTGGGACATATAGGAATATGGTTAGCTATTACAACTATGATGAGGCCTAAACCCTCACCAAGGAGATTGAGGATGAATCCCAATTTCTTAGAGAGGTCTTCATGATCAAAGAAACTCTTGCAAACTTTGAACTGGGTTTCCATGTCATACATTAAATTCGCAAGGAGATTGAGGATGAATCCCAATTTATTAGAGAGGTCTTCAAGATCAAAGACACTCTTGCAAACCCTGATCTAGGTTTTCATGTCATACATTAAAGTTGGTGTAAATGCGACCTTCAATTTTAATTAGAAATTCAATTTGGCAATATCTAGAGCTTGTCAAGCAATGAAACCAAGGAGATCCAAAACTCTGCCAAAGCTGCCAATGCCATCTATCTGGATACAAGAAACACATCAAAACATGAAATGACTTTTCTGTTCTGCTTCCTTACATTATGATGTGACATACTCTCAGGCTAGCCACATAGGACCGAGACTTCAAATCATCAAATCATCAGAAATAGGAGAGGAAAGAATCCCAAACAAAACTTAGTTTTGTCATCTCAATATCTGAGCTTGTGAAATGTCAGAGTTCTAGTCAGTCTAGAATTAATTTTCCAATAGATCTAGCTCAACTAGAAACTATATAATGGAATCAGGCCAGCACACTGGTTAGTTACTTCCTCCTCATCAAATATTTTCAGAGTCTTGGGGCTGCCTCTTGACTTCTTTACCTTACAATATGGTGTCACTATCTTCAGTTAATCATCCACTGACGATGATGCTGTGACATTGGCTTACCATGAAATAGTTTAGGGCCTTGTTTAGGTAGGTATTTCAATTCCATTATTTGAACCGTACATTGCTTCTTGGCTACAAAAAGCATCACTATACCATTAGTTATGAAGTTCATGAGATAATATCCACTTCATAATTTAACACTATTGTAGGAACAAATCTGAAAATAAAAATACGTTCCAACAAAAACATACTAACCATTTTATATTCGTTGATATCCTTCCCGAGGCTATCTTTTTTCTACTTGAAACTTCAATTTAACAGATGCATGTCTATAGAATTTGATTTATGTTGTACAAATACACAAAAGAAAGTTTTAAAACATGTCGCTATATTACAAATATCTCCAAATAAGCAATGTATACTTCCCTTCTACAGGCTCCATCCAACATAGCTAACAGGTACATAAATTTTTCCTCGTATTTTTGAGAAAAGATTGCAAAAAACAAGGAATGTTTTGTTGGCAGTGGACTATCCATAAATTTACAATCCACAAATTCATCTTCAATTTAGCTTTTACATCCTAGTTTTTTTACAATGTCTTAATATTGCTTACATTATGAAGTTATTGGAGGTCTCCTAGGGCCAACATTGGTATTTATATGACTTGAGATACTCATCCTATGGCCGTGGAAATCCCTGCCAACCTAAATTTGAGCATTCATTTTCAAAGCCCCCCTCTCTTTGTCTGTTTCTTGCTTGCCACAAGGACTGTTATCCCTTGTCAGATTACTCTAGTAAGATGATAGGTTTACTTTATGGGGTTGTTCTACTGTATACTGTTTTTCATCAACATCATCATTATATCTACATTGATTACAGAAAATAATGTCATTGATGATCACAAGTCATAAATAATAACAAATAAAACTAGTGCTTTCAGTAGTAAAACAACATTACTTTAGACAAAAAATATAACATGTATTATGAAATCCAACATAAAAAATTATTAATAAAGTGGGCCAAGAATAACTTACTCCCATCATCATCCA
>SNQJ01S0215324.1:0-15575 GCA_010110895.2 Picea sitchensis
TTGTAGTTCATTTATGTCCCTACGCATTTCTTCACCTTCATCAAGAGTCCAAGTAGGATTTTCTGGAGGCTTATTTGGTGTAGACGTTCCCTTTTTGGGTGGCATGTTGGCCAAGTATCACTTTTGAACCTTGATTTTGAGGTAGTTCTGCTAGACAATATTTCTTCTGTTGTATCTCCCAATTTTTGGCCCTTTTGGGTATGAAAATTTCTCTTATGTATTTCTATGATATTTCTTCTCTGCAATGCCATAGGTCTGATCAAAATTGGATGTGCCAAGTGGAATTTACGGTAGCTTCCCCACAACTTGCCGATTTTTGGCCTTTCCAGGAGATCTCACTTGTATAGTGTGCCCCGCACAAAATGATTGATATAAAATTCTGAAACTCGCACCCAATATACTACAGACTGTCCACGATCCAATGCAACCAGTCCCACACAATTTGGATACTCTAGAAAGAAGTTATGACTTTTTTACCTGGAACACCTTCTTGAGACTAGTCAATAGGACTAGTCAGATACCCTATCTTACACAGGGTGTATCTACAAATTTAAGCTGACCCAGAAGCTGAAATTTTTACCACAGATAAATTACCAATTTATGTAAATGGCCTCCGGATTTTAGGGTCTGAAACATTACATAAAAATGTTTATAGCAAAAATTCCACAATGACTCATTTCAGGATGATTCCAGAACCCTATCTTGTACAGGTTGTATCTCCGAAATTATACGGCCTCAGGGGCTGAATTTTGATGCCAACGTACCTTGATCCGTCTTCTAAATATACTCCAAGCCGTTCCTTCTGAAACATTGTATAAAAAAATTTATAGCGAAAATTCCACGGTGTCTTAGATGTAGCAGCGAAACCCCAAGACCTTGAGCTCTGATACCATATGTTAAGAACCAAACATCAATATAGCATGTAAAAACCTCAAGAAAAGTACTCAATGCCTTGAAAAAGATACAATATTAGATAATAAGCCTCTTCAAGGGGGCAACCTCCTTTTACCCCACTTAAATGTTCAAGTACAAGATGATTCAAAATGAAAATGTCTCCTTGGTATATATAGGAGACTAGGAGGTATAATTACAAATAATGGCCTAAAGCGGACATAATTAAAATAACATTACTAATCTAAATTACAAATAATGGCCTAAATCCGACATAAATAAAATAGCATTACTAATCTAATATGCCCCAATTAAGGGGTAATGAGCCAATATTAGGGCTTAACACATTGGATATATGGTAAACAAAATCGAGTAAGATTCCCATCTTGTGCTACAAGAGAAAAGGGGATCTTAGAGTTGATACACGGTGATGTGTTCTGACATGTGCCCGCTCCATCACTAGGTAAGTCTGTGTATTATGTTTCATTCATGGATGATTTTTCAAGGAACACATGGATTTATTTTCTTAGAAAGAAATCTGAGGTATTTGATAAATTTAAAGAGTTTAAGGCTTTGATAGAAAATCAATCAGAGAAGAAAATAAAGGTATTGAGAACAGATAACGATGGAGAATTCTACGGAAATGAATTCAAATAAATCTGTAAGAAGTGTGGTATAGCAAGGTAGAAGACTACTCCATACACTCCTCAACAAAATGGAGTTGCATAAATGATGAACATGACACTAATGGAAAAATCAAGGAGCATGCTCAGTGGTGCCGAGTTAGGACAAGAATTCTGGGTAGAGGCAGTGGGTACAACATGTTACTTGGTCAATCAAACACCTTCATCAAAGTTGGATGAAAAAACTCCACACGAGGTATGGACTGAAAATAAACCCTCTCTTCAACATCTTAGAGTGTTTGGTTGTGATGCTTATGTACATGTTCCAAAGGAAAATAGGAGTAAGTTGGATAAAAAATCTGAAAAGTGTATCTTTATTGGTTATAAATATGGTGTGAAAGGTTATAAGCTTTGGAACCCAGAAAATAAGAAGACTGTTTACAGTCAAGATGTTATTTTTAGAGAGGTAAAAGATGTGTCCAAATAGGAATTCCTACCAATACAAGACGAAACTGGGAAAATAGAGCTAGAGTTGGATGATGCAAAATCTGAATCATCTGAAGAAGATGAAGTAGAAGAAGAAGAAGAACCTCATACCCCAGTATTGAGGAGATCAGTGAGAGAAAGAAGGAAACTAGAAAGGTATAGTCCACCTGATTTCCATTCCAATTTTGCTTTATCTATTACTGATGATGATCCCAGAACTGTCAGGGAAGCAGTGAATTCAGAGGATAGTAAACTCTAGAAGAAGGCCATGGTTAAAGAAATGGATGCCTTGGATAAGAATAAGGCATGGGATATAGTTGAGTTTCCAGCTGGAAGAAAATATGTTGGTAGAAAATGGCTATTTAAGAAGAAGTTTAATGCAAAAGGAAAAGTGGAGAAATACAAAGCTCGATTAGTAGAAAAAGGTTATTCCCAGGTAGAGGGAATTGACTTTGGTGAGATTTTTTCTCCTATTGCTAAGTTAACTTCTATTAGATTTATTTTATCTATTGCTTCTGCTTTTGATCTTGAAGTGGAACAAATGGATGTGAAGACATAATTCCCACATGGGGATCTGGAAGAAGAAATCTACATGAAGCATCCAGAGGGCTTTGTAGTAAAGGGAAAGAAAGAGCTGGTATGTAAGCTAAAGAAGTCACTATATGGTCTGAAGAAATCACCTAGGATGTGGTACCAAAAGTTTGAAACATACATTCTTGGATTGGGATTTGTGAGAAGCAGGGCTGATCACTGTGTATATTCCAAGAAGGTTGGTAATCACTTCATTTATGTAGTGTTGTATCTTGATGCCATGTTGTTGGTAGGAAATAACATGGATGTTATCAAGGAGGTGAAATCGCAGTTATCCTCCAAATTTGACATGAAGGATCTAAGTGTTGCTAACTTCATTATAGGAATGGAGATTAAAAGAGATCGTGCAAACATGAAACTCTAGTTGAATCAGAGGAAATATGTTGAGACAATATTGCAAGGGTTTATTATGCATGGAAGTAAACTGGTCAAGGTTTTTTTTCCTATAGGTGTAAAGTTATCTACAGATCAGTGTCCCAAGACACAGGAAGAAGAAGAGGACATGTCCCATGTTCCGTATGTTAGTGCAGTTGGAAGTTTGATGTATGCAATGGTCTGTACTAGACCAAACATTGCACATGCAGTGGGATTTTTGAGCAGGTATATGTCAAAACCAGGGAAGGAGAATTGGACAACAGTAAAGAGGGTCTTCAGGTATTTGTGTGGCACTACCAATTATGGATTGTGGTACCAAGGAAGATTAGGATTGGACATAGTGGTGGACATACATGGCCTTGTTGATGCAGACTAGGATGTAGATCTGGATCGCAAAAGATCTACAAGTGGGTATGTGTTTAACCTATTTGGAGGAAAAATCATTTGGATGAGCAAAAGACAAGTTGTAGTAGAACTCTCAACTATAGAAGCTGAATACATGGCAGCCACTCATGTAAGCAAGGAAGAAGTATGGTTACAAAGATTGTTTCAGGTATTGGGTTGGTACAAAAAGCAGTGAGATTAGATTGTGATAGTCAAAGTTCAATCTTCCTGGCAAAGAACCCAGCTTATCATTCGAAGACAAAGTATATTGATGTTCAGTATCACTTTGTGAGAGACATGGTTGAGGAAAAGAAGGTGTTGTTGGAAAAGGTTGACACTTTGAAGAATGTTGTAGATTTATTGACAAAGTCTATGTGCACAGAAAATTTCTCCTGGTGTAGAGTAAAAATGGGCATTGCTTCCCTGGATTGTTGACTATATAACCCTGTGGAGCCCTGGATGCAAAGAAAACAACAAGTGGGGGAATGTTGGCTATATGTTATATTCTTTGCATGTGTGTGTGGAAGCATCAAGTTCGACAACTGCGTTTTTAGCGGTTTTCTAAATTAATCTTGGATTAAGGGAATAGGGCTTTGTTTTTGGGTGATTTTTTCTACTTTTAGTGGATTAAGGGATTAAGGGATTTGGGTTTTGGGCGGATTTTGCTATTTTTAGCGGATTTTTCTATTTTTAGCGGTTTTCTAAATTAATCCCGGATTAAGGGATTAGGGTTTTGGTATCTACAAAATACCTAAAAACATTGTATATATTGTATGGTGAATGGTGAAATTCGATATAATGAATATAAGAATGGTTTTCCCCAGTTGAGGGTTTTCGGTATAAATATCTGTGTACTATGTGAATGAGACATTGATTAAATTTTGTTTTGCCTAAGAATCTATATGCATTGCTTTACTTCGCAGGTTTAAAACTTATAGATGTGCTATGGAAAATCTACAACTCGTTTCAAAACATCCAGTCACCATGAATTTAGTGTTCCTTGGCACGATTCCTCCTCCCACCTTATCTGTTATACATTCTGGATGCTCTGCATGCATTCTATTCACGAATCAGGTTTATGCATTGTTTGTAATCTTTTCTCGCAAGCCTAGATTGATTAGGTTTTCCTCCTTGGGACTTGTCAGATCCACCACTCGTAAGAAAAATATGGGTTGCACCATTGAAACCTCCAAAAACATAATAAAGGGAACACGCAGTGGTATAAGTGCCAGGATCGAGCCCCAAAGTGATTGAGATTCATTCTTACTCACATCAGGCATCCCCAAGGATCCAATGGGATTTTTCCCTCTACCCATGGAAACGATGATATCACACCACGCAGAGCTGGGAGGGGGAGAAGTTGAGCAGTAAAGAAGGATGTTAGAAGCCATTTCTTCCCAACAATAGATACTCCAGAGAAGGGGTAGGCCAAGGAAGAAAAAGGAAGCTGGGGAAACCTGAGTCCCAAATGAGCCACGCATAAGGTCGACTGTCGAAGAATTACTTATGTAGGATATTCGGCTGGAACCTGTCGAAGGTACAAGCCGAGAGAGAGGGAGAAGAATGAGGAGGATATATTCCATGGGAACTAATGTTCGAGATCCATCTCAACAACTGAAACTGGCACAACTCGCCATCGCTGAACTTTACCAGGAGAATAGGGAACTGAGACAACAACTAGCAGCAAAGACCCTTGAAGTGTCAGCATCACAAAGCTGCGAAGGAAACATGACATGGCTCAAGATATAGGTTAGAGAGACACAGGGGACAATCGTACATCTTTGAGAAACACAAATACTATCAGAAGAAAGGAATGTGAAGCATTTCAGAGAATGTGAAGCGACCGAGGAAAAATCCCATGGAGAAGAAATATGATTAACTGAGTCCATTCTCGTATCCTCAAACAAAGAGCAGATCTTGAAATTTTTGAAGGAGGCATCATCCTTAGACATTTTTCATTTTGGTAATGACCATGACAGTCAACAACCACTCGCCATGTACACTCCCCAAAAATGAGCACGTGACAAAAATCAAATCCGTTGCAGTAGATAGCGAGACCCTGACATAATATTTGATCGTTCAGAATTTTTTCCAAAGGAAGGAATTGACACATCATTCTTCCCATGACGAGACCTCACTGCTAACCGAATCCCCATGGTAGAATACAAGTAGTCATGATTCGACTAGAGCAGTTGTTTTCTATTTTTGGAAAGGCATCATGCAAAGAGTCATTCAACGTAGAGTAGTCAGTTTCCTAAATTTTAGAGATAGTAGCTAGAGAGAAGGGTAACCCAAGAGGCACCCTTGCCTATATATTTGATATTTCCAATGTAAGCTGGGTTGGTTGGAAAACTAGTGTAGACAATGACTATGGAATGTAGTTTGAGTTCGATCAAAATTTAATGCAAGAGTCCTGAATCTTGATGAAAAGATTCTAATTGTAGTAGTTGGATGTATTGTTTCCATTATTTTCATACGTACTTCCTGTATTCTTTATTCATATCTATTTATGTCTAAATAGGAATGTATTTTCGAACCTAGGATTCACTGCGCAGTTCCCTGGGATTCACACCATTTAGAAAAACCATTTTCCTCTAAGTTAACTCTGAATTCATCCTCACCGATGCTCCGAGTTGCTTTTTGTGTTCCCCCCTCGCCTCACACAATGATTTTTCACTGAATATTGTTGCTCGCTTAGCCTTTATCCTCTCAATTTCAGTCACCGAGTCATTTGTTTCTATCGTTTTCTCGAACCGACTCCATATCCCAAGGTATTACTCTCTTACGTCAATATAACCAGAAATTATTATTTCAAAGGTGTTAAATCTAGTCGATAGCTCAAAGTCATATCTTGTACCGAGACAAAGTCTCTCTCGAGAGACATCTCCAGGTTTGAAAGGCTAGTTTTGGATCTCAAAGTTGGTTTGTAGGTTTCCTCTGTCATTTGTTTCTCAGCCGAATGAAGTTTACAAAGAGCTAAAATTATGGCACTGTTGTCGAGGACAAAATTGAATAAATATTCCCTCGGAGAATGACTAAAGTTACAGTTTTGTTCCTTGAGGGTAACAGAGGGACAAACATCTATGTTGGATGAAAAATTTACCCTAGGGACTCCAGTCAAAAATACTAGTAGCACCAAGTAATGGGTTCAGAAACCCTGGCTCCGAGGACGATCTATACCAGAGAAAATCCTGACCCAAACCCGGTAGAGCCTGTGTACGACCCTGAGAAAATTATGCGTAGGACTAAAGATCAAGCGCCAAACCCATTCTATTATCTGGACAAAAGTCTGTCCTTACCCAAAGATGAAACATATAGCATTGACGACCTTGAGTTCGACGCATTATTTGAACAAACTCGGTTAAGTTCTAAGTCATAAACCATCTTGGACGAGATAGTTTTAGACCAGAAGAGATTCCAAGACCTAGTATCTAATAATATCCCCCAAACCCACAAACATCCTAAAGCCATGGCCACCAAATTCACCCCCCTTGTTCTGCCATCCCAACTGCATGAATTGACAGAAAATTACAGTTAGAGGATTAAGCTCTACGATGCTAAAGGGAACATTTCAACCCAAAAGCATCTGGATTGGTTCAACAATTTCATCGACATAGAAGAGGTAGACTATGCAGATGTGAAAATGAGGTTGTTCACACAGAGTTTTGTGGGGGAGGTGAGGAAGTGGTTCAAATCCCTCCGAGCAGGAAGTATTTGAGACTTCGCCGCATTTGAAACGTCCTTCCTTACCAGATGGGGAGACAAGAAAAACCCCTTGCAACTGTTGACATAGTATAATAATATGAAGAGGGCGTCGGAGGAAACGATGAAACAATTCTCAGCCTGTTTCATGAGGGTTTATAACTCAATCCCTGTAGAAGTCCAGCCACCCCCTGGGGTTGGGTAGCTACGATATGCAGACTATTTCGACAACGATTTCACCCTGCTATTGAGAGAAATAAGATCAACAAATCTTGAAACAATGATGAGCGATGCAATCGAATTCTAGGTAAATATGATGGCTTCGGGGAAGATCAAATAGAGATTCAACATGGGTGATAGGAAACCCAAAGGGGATGCGCAACCATCAACATCGAGGTCCACAAACAAAATTCTCAAAGTATGAGCTATTGACAATCTCGAGGGGACATAATTAAATCACTGATGCAATGGCCACCTCGGCCTCATTTTTTAAAATTCCTATATTTCCAAACAGAAAATACGAGATCGAAGTCAAACATAGGCCGACAGTGCCTAATAATATCAAACATTGGCAGGTGTTTGAGGACAACAAAGAGGTGGAGATATTTCTTCGAATGAGTGACGAGTTCACTAATATAAACATTGATGATGAGTTCTGTTGTGACGAAGATGAGAGCACGTAGTGATGCAGACCCTTTCTAGAACCAAATAGCAGGAAGGGACATGGTACAACTGAAGAGAAACATCATCCCAAAGGGGATAGTTTCGTTGGAAAATATGTTTGAGGAAAATGATGTGGCTAGAAATCCCAAGATCACTGCAAACGATGAGGATGTCGAAGACTGCAACATCGGGACCAAGGATAACCCAAAAATAATCAAATTTTCGAAAACACTCAGTCCAGAGGTCAAACAAGACTACATCAAGCTCATGAAGGATTTCCCAGATGTTTTCACTTGGACTTACGACGACTTGAAGGTTTACGACACCAAAGTGATCCAACACGTCATTCCTCTCAAAGAAGACAAGAGGCCTTTCAAACATAAGCTGATATGGATAAATCCCTTGCTATGGCCGCTAATAAAAAAGGAGGTAAAGAAACTCTACGAAGATAAAATTATCGTTCCTTTAAGGTTTTTGAAATGGGTGGGGAACTTGGTGCATGTAAGAAAAAATAGCGATGAAATAAGATTGTGTGTGGATTTTAGAAACTTGAACAAAGTATCCCTCAAGGACCACTACCCGCTCCCTAAAATGGACTATATCTTGCAAAGGGTGGTGGGGTCCCAGAAGATGTCCATGTTGGATAGTTTTTTGGGTTACAATCAGATCTTGGTACACCTGGATGACATGGAAAATACTACTTTTACGACACCATGGGGGACGTTCATGTGTGCCAAGATGCCTTTCGACATGATAAATACTGGAGCTACCTTCCAGAGGGAAATGGACATCGCATTTGCTGATGAAAAGGACAAGTTTATTGTGATCTATCTGGCTGACATCACAATATACTCTGACTCCGACGAGCAACACCTTGGGCATCTGAAAAAGGTTTTCCATAAGTGTAGGAAATTCGACATATTGCTAAATCGGAAGAAATCACATTTTGATATGGAAGAAGGGAAGTTGTTGGGGCACATTATCTCAAAAGAGGGAATTGATATAGACCCCAACAGGGTTGAAGGAATCCTAAAAATTGGCACTCTGCGCAGTAAGAAGGAAGTGCAATCCTTCATGGGAAAAGTAAACTTCCTGAGAAGATTCATATCGAACCTGGAAGAGATTATAAAACATATCACCTACATGCTCAGAAAGGGGAATGAGATTAGGTGGAACCTGGAAGCCAGGAAGTTATTTGAAGATATCAAGGTGGTGCTAACTAGAGCTCCTATGCTAGCTAGTCCAGACTTCGTGAAATATTTCATCCTGTTTTCATTCACCTTGGAGCATACGATTGTTGACGTGCTGTTACAAAAAGACGAGCAGAACTTCGAGAAGCCCATAGCCTATTTCAGCTGAACGCTGAGTGATGCTCCACTAAGGTATGAAATTATGGAGAAACAAGCATATGCCTTAGTGAAGGCTCTAAAGGAGTTCATAATGTACATATTACACTCCCATGTTATCGCTTACGTGCCCAACAATTCAGTCAAGGATATCTTGACTTAGCCTGACCCAGAGGGAATGAGAGGTAAGTGGATAGCAGCCATTCTAGAATATGACCTAGAAATCAAGCCCATGAAGTTGATAAAGGGTCAGGGTCTTGCAAAGTTGATGGTATAGTCAGACTGCAACGTTCTGGGGATCAACTTCATCGTCGATCTATTAGAATACCCTCAAGAAGAAACAATTGTGCAGGTCTCTCAAGAGTTCATTGATTCAATGTGGTATACATACATCATCTATGTGCTAAGAAATCTGCAAGCCCCTCCGGGTTTAAGCAATACCAAGGCCATATTTTTAAATCTCAAAGCAGTTAAGTTCTACATCCTGGATAGTTCACTATACTGGAAAGATCCCGGAGGGATATTGCTAAATTGTTTGCTGGAAAACGATGCGAAATGAGCGATCGAAGATTTTCACAAAGGCGACTATGGAGGACACCACTACTGGAAAAACACCACGTACAAAATCATAAGAGAGGGTTACTATTGGCATACCATCTTTGCTGATGTATACAAAGAAGTTTTTAGCTACCATGAGTGTCAGATTTTCGATGGAAGAAGAAAAATGCAACCCCTGCCACTAAATCCGATCTCAGTTGAAGCACCTTTCATGCAGTGGGGCTTAGATTTCATAGGGGAAATAAATCCTCCATTCTCTGTGAAACATAGATGAATACTCACTGCCATAGATTACTTCATGAAATGGATAGAAGAAATCCCCACGAAGCAGGCTACTGATGCAGTCATCATCCAATTTTGGAGACAAACATCCTGTTGAGATTTGTATGCCATGTCAAGATCATAATAGATAACGTGACTGCATTCAAGTCCAAGAAGATGGAGATTTTTTGTCAGGGTTACAATATAACCCTGGGGCATTCTACAACATACTACCCACAAGGGAATGGGTTAGCAGAATCATAGAATAAAATCCTGACTAGGATCATCAAGAGACTCCTGCAAGACAGAAAGAAGGCATGGCATAAAAAGCTTATCTATGCGTTGTGGGTGGATAGGGTTACCACCAATAATTCCATATCGACATCACTTTTCCATATTTTATATGACACAAATGCAATTTTCCCCACCTCGTTGGGGTTTCCCTTCAAAAAGTTGTTGCAAGAGCAGGATGTTGAGCCAGATGACAGGAAGAGGAGAATAAATCATTTGATCCACATACAACAGATGAGATAACATGTGTACAATCGATCACAACTCCACCAGGAAAGGATGAATAAAACCTTTGAAAAGAACTCTAAGAAGGAGGATTTTCAGTTGGGGGAACTGGTGTTGAAATGGGATGCGAGAAATGAAGATAAAAAAAAGCATAGAAAGATCAACAATCTTTGGACGTATCCTTTCAAAATCAGTGCATATCACGGAAATAACGCCTATTTTCTAGAAGAAATAAATGGAGAGTCCATTGGTTGGGGGCCTGTAAATGACAGGTTCCTCGAACACTATTTAGTGAAATAAATTTCGTTTAAGTCACATACCATTGTAAATAGTCATTTTTTTTGTGTCAAGTCAGTTGGTCAGCAGAAAATTGAATCCTGAAGTGAAGGCCCTGAGTTTATGTTGAAGTCTTTTTAGGAAATACGTTGATAGTTTTAGGTTGAATTTTATTTTGCATATGTCATATGTCTGAAAGTTGAATAAGGCCCAATGGTTAGGCACCTAGTCTTCTATTCTTTTCTACCTCGCAGGGAGCATAGAATCCCCGTTGGAGCTAGTTGTTAGCGCCGCCATTTTTCCTTCAGTTAGAGTCAGTCTTAGTCGAGTCATTCCTTATGTGTCAATTCATGTGAGGTCAGGTACTTAACAACCAAAGGGTTTAAGTCATCAAGTGGTCGGTTGGCCCTTGGAGTCGGGAAGGGATGTCACAGTAAAAACATGTGTAAAAGTACGAGTCTGTTCCTAGAGAGTCGAGTCCTATAAAAAAGGGAGTCTCTACGTGCCCTTGGTCATGGCAAGTTATTAATAGAAGTCACGTCGGCAAGTGCAGTAACCATTATCAGCTCATTATGAAGTCCAAGAAGATGAAAAATTGCGACGTTTGTATCACGTATGCCTTGCAACCTTTATCAATTGAACTTTACACACACGAATGTGCTATGGAAAATATATAGTTCGTTTCGAAACATCCAGTCGCCATGAATTTAGTGTTCCTTGGAATGATTCCTCCTCCCACATGCTATGTTATAAATTCCAGATGCTATGCACACATTATATTCACGAATTAGGTTTATGCACTGTTTGTAATATTTTCTCGCAAGCTTAGATTGATCAAGTTTTATGCCTTGGGCCTTTCCAGATCCACCACGTGCAAGACAAATATGGGTTGCACCATGGAAACCTCCCAAAACATAAGTGTAACATACCCAACCACCAACAGGTCGGGGGTACGCTACCTGTAAGCCCACCCTTAGACTTCTTTCTCATGTTGATACCTTCTTTATATATTAAGGATGCATAAGATAACACATTTAACGACATGCACAACAATATCCAACAAGCATGCATAATCTAAATATTATATTAAACAATAATCAAATATACACAGTGGAAATACATTCATATACATGTAAATGCTAATTAATTACAGAATGAAATACATTCATACATATATAATAATATCACGACAGAGATCACTTATCTTTATGAAAGATGACATTGACTGGCTGCAGACTAAGGACCTTCCACCCAACCATAGACACCACTGCTCCAAATCTCAACATCAGTGTCACCCTCGAGCCAAGGCTATGAATCCACAAGGATGGTTCCAGAGTGTAATTGAATTCCCAAACAAGTCAACTCTCATGATCTCATAGGTTACCCAACACCCACAACAATCCAAGTACCCGAATCTCTTCTACCCATCTTGTACCACCCCAAGAGACCGAACCTCCACCCTTCTCTGCCACGTAGTCCCTTTGGTAGTCCTTCTCCTTTATTTTCAGGGCCTCTAGCACAGTTGGTCTAGAATCTCAATGCCGAGACTCTTAGGACTCGTAGTTGTGAGAAAAACAAGGCACATGCCAATGCATTTCATACATGCAGGCCCTAGGTCATGGCTAGATCACACCAGTGACCACTACAACCAAATATCCCGTGGCTAAATTCTTCAACAACTTCGTTTCCTTTGCCAAGCCAAGATGGAGGTGAGGATGGGTTGATGAATGGGTCAGGGGGTGCATGGGAGTGCATACATGGGAGTGCATGCATGGGAGTGCGTGAGGGAAAAATGAGAGAGTGAACGGGAAAAAAATGAACAATTCATCAGTCGAACCCCCCCATTAGGACAAAGGCAGGTTTAAGAAACCTCGTGGGGAAATAAGAACCTCCTGGCCTTCCCCAAGAATCTCACGTAACCAATCCCCTCCCTTATACAAAAAGGGTAATTAAAAAAAATAGGAAATAAACACTTAGTCCCTCAAGCTCCCTCTCTTGTGGAATCACAACCCCCTATAACTCTAGTCCTTGTCCATCTAGTAGCCAACGATGTGTTTATTATTAATAATGATCAAAACATTACATTTTTGGGGCATACTGTCCCTTTAATAATTGTTTGGGCACTCATGCCTCTCAACATTGTAACAATACATTATTTAAAATGGGGGTTCGAAACCTGGGGTGTTACATCCCCTCCCCCTTATTTTGGCACTGTCCTCATTGCATATGCAAAATAGAGATCAAAATTTCAAATTTATTCAAAAAGTTGTGGGTATTGTTCCCGCATGAAATCTTCATGCTCCCAGGTAGCATCTTCAGGACCTAGCAGTTCCACTGAACTTTTACCAGTTCTATAACTCAATTCTGGAGCATTTTGACTTTTCTGTCCAATACCCGCATTCGATGAACCTGAAAGTATCCCTCCGTCTCTACCTGAATCAGATGCCAATCAATAACATGGTTAGGATCATGTACATATTTCTTTAGTAAATATACATGAAATACATTATGCACATTCATGGAAGCAGGCAATGCAAGCATGTATGCAACTGGCCCTATTCTATCCAATATTTCAAATGGATCACAGAATCTGGTTGCCATCTTTGTACAACTGCCCAATTTCAAAGAGATTTTCTTGGACTTCACTTTCAAAAGTACATGCTCGCCTACTATAAATTCTCTATCTGTCTTTTTCTTGTCTGCATAAACTTTCCATCTATCCTGAGCTGCCTTTAAATTGTGCTTGATCTTAACCACTTGGTCCTCCATGTCCTTGAGCAACTCCGACCCAAGTACCACTATGTCTGTTGGGTTGTCCCAGCTCACTGGAGTATTGCATTTCCTACCGTACAAGGATTCAAATGGGATCATTCTCAATGAATCTTGAAACTCATTATTATATGAAAACTAAACCAAGTGTAAGTAATCTTCCCACTTAGATGGCTTATCCATCACATACATTCTCAACATGTCTTCAATTATTTGATTGAATCTCTCTTTTTTCCCATTTGTCTGGGGATGATATGTTGTGCTATAGTTTAGATTTGTGCCAAATACTTTAAACAATACCCTCCGTAAATTCGAGGTAAACTTCATATCTTTGTCCAAGACGATTGTCCTAGGTATCCCATGCAACCTAGCAATTTCCTTCATGAAAATTTATGCAATATTAGCCGCTGTATGCGTTGTATTCATAGGCAAAAAATGAGTAGCCTTTGTTAATTTTTCAACCACCACCATGATTGAATCATGTTTCTTATTCGTTCTGGGTAATCCTGTGATTAAATCCATGGTGATCACTTCCCATTTCTTCTCTGGAATTGTCAACCCGCTGGGTGCCTATGCTCAACCTTCACTTTCTGACATTCCATAAATTGAGCGATGTAATCATCAACATCCTTCTTCATTCCCGACCAAAAGAACTGGCTTCTTACTATTGTAATTGTTTTATGGTAACCAAGATGTCCAACATAAGGAACATCATGCATTTCCTTCAGTACCAAATTACTCAGTTCTCCAAAACTAGGAACATAGATTCTATTCTTATGCATGAGTAATCCATCTTCCTTTACCTCATACTCCTTTATTTTCTGCTATACATTTCCTTGCTGTAAGTTTTCCTTTACATGTAGGTAATGCCGATCTATAACAAGACCGTCTAAAATTCTTCTCTTCAAGTCAGAATGATGCATACTGATAATAGTAGCATGCATGAGATGCACTCTCCTAATAAGTGAATCAACAACTTTATTCTCCTTTCACTTGATATTCTTGATGTCAAAGTCATATTCACTTAAAAATTCCAGCCATCTTGTTTTCCTGGCATTCAAGGTTGGATGTTAAAAAACATACTTTAGGCCAATGTGGTATGTCCTTAATTTGAATTTATTCCCCATGAGATAATGCCTCCACATCCTCAAGGCATGATCAATGGAAACAAGTTCCAAGTTGTGCATGGCATAGTTCCTCTCATGTTCCTTAAGATTTCTGGAGTCATATCCAATGACATGTCCTTTTTGCATGAGGAATCCCCCAAGTCCTTCCTTACAAGCATCTGTACATACCACAAAAATTTCATTTGGGTAGGCAATCTTTAACACAGGTGCACTAGTAAGTAATTCCTTCAACAGATTAAAATTCTTTTCACAATTGTGTGTCCCTTCAAGTTTAGTTCCCTTCTTTTGCAAAGAAGTGATGGGATGAGAAATCATAGAGAACCCTACTATGAAACTTCGGTAGTAGCGGGATAATACCATAAAATATCTGACGTTTGACACATTTCTGGGGGTTGGCCATCCTCTAATGGCTTCGATCTTCTCTGGATCTACTGCTATGCCCTGCTCTGAAATAATGTGTCCCAAGTAATGGATCGTCTTTTGATAAAAATAACACTTACTCAACTTGGCATACAACTGATGTTCTCTCAGTACTTGCAATACCAATCTTAAGTGATGGTCATGCTCCTCTTCAGAATTAGAATAGATAAGTATGTCATCAAGGAATACTATGAAAAAGTTGTCCAAATAGTTTCTGAATATGCCATTCATTAAGCACATGAAGACAACAGGTGCATTGGTCAGTCCAAACGACACCACTACAAATTCATAATTCCCATACCTGGTCCTAAAGGTTGTCTTATGAATGTATTCTTCCTTGGTTCTTACCTGATGGTATCCTACCCTCAGGTCAATCTTTGAAAATATCTTTTCTCCTCTTAGCTGATCAAAGAGGTCATCAATTTGGGGTAGCGGATACTTGTTCTTTATAGTGTACTTTTTCAGTTGTCGGAAGTCAATACACAACCTCAAGGTTCCATCCTTCTTTTTGACAAAAAGTATTGGTGCTCCCCAAGGTGAAACACTTGAACGTATGTACCCTTTCTTCAACAATTCTTCCAACTGAA
>SNQJ01S0215325.1:0-15575 GCA_010110895.2 Picea sitchensis
CATTTTTAGTTTAGATGTTGTCCTTAAAGTGACAAATTCAAACTTAATGGGAAGTATGGAATTCTTACCATAAACTAGATCATAGGTTGTAAACCATGTTGTAGTCTTCCATGTTATATTATATTCCCATATTTTTGGCACAAGATTGAGAATAGGGTTCTCATAGGTTACCAACATAGGTACTGCTATAGTCTAGCAACGTTGGCATATTCAACCTTCTGCAAGGGAAGGAGGTCTCACCTAAAGTGAAACCAAGACTTAAGTGGTGAAGGGAGTCAAAGAGGATGCATCACCATGTGCAACATGACCATATACAATTTGATTCATCAATACACAACAATACATACATAAATAATGATTAATTTATAGGTAGACATAACAGAAGCAGTCAAGCAATAGAGAAACTATAGATTCATGCACATTATAACAAAATTTTAGAGCCCAAATAACCTTCTTCTATATTATCATCATCTCATCACGGTGTTACAACAATTACAACTCTCATACAGCAACTTACACAACAAATTCTATCCCCATATACCCACGACAGACTCTTAAGCTTATGCACAAGAATAGTGCTATTCAAAACCCCTTTACAATATCTCTTACAAGATAGACTCAACAGAAATCATCATACTATTAACAATGGTAATAAAATCATAAGAGTGTAACCCTTTCCCACTATATAACTCTAGATTTATATTGTTTCCTTGGTCGTTTCTTGGCTTCTTGATTCCGTTGTCTTTCCAGCCTTGATTCTTTATTCCACTTATTTTTTGGCTTCTTCCTTTCATGTTCTCAAGATCTTTGGATTTTCCGCTACTCTTCTAGCTGGCACATGATTATTTTTCACTACTGTTAGAATGTCAATTGGATTTTTCTCATCTAACTATTTTCTGTCACTTTTGATCTTTCCATATTGTGCTTTCCCACAAAACTTTGGCATTTTCATAAAACTGGGGATCCCTTTAAAATGAAGGGCCTAACAGGACCCAACCACAATATTTGAATTAACCCGAGTCAACCTTTCACTTCTCTACTGTGGTCTCCCTCAAATAGAGGGCCCAACTCAGGTACAATGGTGAGGGCCTACTGGCAGAAACTATTGTAGTGCTCCACATGGTCCTGTCATTTCCTCGCCAAGATTAAGGCTCTCACAATGAATTCATGATAAACGATCATATAGGGATCCTCCAACTTAGTAGCTAACAGAGAAATCCATTATATGTCAGCAATAGAATCGAGCTTCTGCATTTGCACATTTTCGGCTTGAACCATAGGCTGAAATTTTCGAAGCTCTTTCTTAGTGACCCTTGTAGACTCATCCATCGCACCCAAACATTCATATTCGACCTGGATCTCTACAAATTTAGATTCCTACTCAACAAGGTCAGTAAGGGCTCGGGCTTCCACATGCATCATGTTGAGTTGTGTGCAATTCTTCAATTGGTTGACTGTGTCGTTCTAGTAAGTTGACCCAGTCGTTAATCATGTCAAAGAAATGGTGACATTCATCAACAACGATTTCTCCATATGGTCCTACCATTTCCTTTCCAAGATTGAGGCTCCCACAATGAATTCCTGAGCAATGGTCATATCGGGTTCCTTCGTCTTAGTAGCCAACATAGAAGTCCATCTTGTGTCAACAATGGAATCAAGTTGTTGCATCTAGACATATTTGGCTTGCATTGTAGGCCGAAAATTTTGAAGATCTTTCTTATTGGCCCTTATAGACTTTTCCATTGCATCCATTTGTTCATATTCGACTTGGATATATACAATTATAGCTACCTTCTCAACAGGGTCAGTACGGTCTCGAGCTTCCACGTGTATCAAGTTGATCCATGTGTGCAATTATTTGATTGGCTGACTAATTCATTCTAGTAATTCGACCCAGTCGTTGACCATGTCAAAGATTTGGTGGAATTCTTCAACATGGTCATGAAGAGAGGATCTAAAGTGAGTTACCTCCACAACTTCTTGTGTAATGTTCTACATCATCTCTTTGGGTTGCTACCACTCTTTGAGCTGAATGGATTCTAACTACTGTTGGATATTGTCAGTTTTCCCTTCCAACTATGCCCAGGTATCGACAACAAGTGCAACATTTTCAACCAACACAAATGGAGTGATGTCCTCAGGTAACTCAGGTGCCATCTGTCTAAAAGTGGATCAAAATTGTATGAACTTGCCATCCATTTCCGCAACATCCTATTCTATCTGTGTGTGCAATATGTGCTCATGTACCGCATCAAAAGAGGCTACAAATAGTTATTGGCATAGTTGAGTCATCTTCTGGGGAAGTGCATTGTTCATCTATTCCACCCTGGAAATTCTCTACTCTAGCTTATTTGTGGAGGCTCTCATGAGGGTCAACAATTATGACATAGGCTAAGTATCAATCTCTCCACTAGTAAGAGAGGGACCAAAGGCCACATTGTAGCAGGTGATTGGCCACTGTAAACATAACATTCTAACAGGTTAGGGGTTCCACTGCCATCCAGACTAGCTAACGGAGCATTGAAACTACATGCAAGCCGGTCTTGGACTTCCTACCTAAGCGTTGCAAGTACATTTTTTTTCTCCAGGAATAACTCCAAGATATCTTGGCACTATTGTGGGTCCTACAACATGAGCACAATATATTCCTTGACGGAGGTCGCATTGTGAGTTGATTGGGTGTTATCATGGGTATCCATCTAGTTCTGTGGAGGATCCTCGTCCATCGGAACTTACATCTATGGCACTATCTTATGGCTCTAAGTGGAGAAAATTTATTGGTTGTGTGCCTAGGGGGACTTGGAAATATGAAATATGGGGGAAAGTGGATAGGATGGGAATAGTGGTGCCGATTTTTGTGGAAGAGGGGTCTGTAGACTCTAGAAATACTGTGTTGAAATGAGTGTGGGTAGTGGATGATGGAGTGGTGAATGGTATTTTAGTGGGAAAACTATGTTGTTGGATGGAATTTCCTCAATGATGGCGGTATATTTTTGTTTCACTAGGGGGTCATCGATGATGGTTTAATAGGGAATGGGGGTAGTGGTGTGGATCAGATGTGGAATGGATGACACATTAGTGGCCTCAGTTATAATGGGTTCAATGAAAGACTTGGATGGAGAGTCAGTGCGTTGCTTCATTAAGGGAAAGGAAGAAGAAAATACTTCATGTAATTACTTACCCGAGATGTTGGCGTCATCCAAAATGGATGAGAATGGAATATGAACTAGACCCTGAGGTAGTGCTTCCTATTCAACTTCATCTTCCCCTTCCTATGAACTTGACGGCATCAAGTCTCTCTTTGTTGAGATTGTCCCAACAATGGGGGTCTCTGCAGAGATGACCATTGTGAAATGGCAGGCATATTATAATAAAAACTTGACCACTTTTTTTCTTTAAGAACTCTCGGCCATGCCATAAATTCCTTACTCAAAAGGGCCTCATCTACGTAGAATGAAAATGAGGTTATGTCTAAAGTGTTGAATGCCGAGAGGTTGAAAAAATGTATTGTTCTGGTTCATGCAGAACCAAAAATTATGTGTATGCCAGTTGATTAAAGTCTATGGAATCTGTGGTCGATGAGTAGCGGTAACAAGGTTGTTGTATCACTGGATAAAGGTAGTTTCGTAGTATGCAATGTTGGAAGTGCCAGCATGCCAAGAGTCAAATAGCTTGACAAGGTGGTTGTCGGGAGTGGAAGACAGAGCATCCTGCTAGTGGCTTCCACTTTCACATTGCAAAATCAACTAATAGGTATCCATAAAGGAAATAAGTGGAGCGTTCATGGGCATTGGCACATGCTTGAAACATTTCGATGAGAAAGAACTAGCACTAGTTGAGTTGGGTTCCTTCTTTATAGAATTCTTCCATAAAGATAGTGTCCAGTGTGCATTCACCCTTCAATTAATTCTTCATAACCTTTCCTTCAATTAGATCATAATGGGCACAACATATATTCTCATCATTGATGATATCATGTGTGCTCCCCGACCTCCTTGCCGGGTGTCATACTTGTCATACAAATTGATCTTGTAATTCTTGTGCTAATGCTTCCCTGAACCCTGAAAGTTGTCTTTTACATCTTGCCCCTCCATCGATAACCCCATAAGCTTGTGGATATCGTCCACATGGATGGGGTAGGCTTGATCCATCCACAAGGTACTTTTGTGCATGTGACTAATGAGAAACTTGGTGCACCGTGTAACATTTTGAATGGTGCCAAACACCGACAGGTCATGTAAATTCATCAACGTGGAGTTTCTTAGGGGTATGTATGAAATTTTATACTCCCACTGCATCTCATCAATCGGTAGTGCCAAAAAATACATAATGGTATGAAGATCCATCTATGGAAACTAAGTGGCATCTGTGAAATTGATTTCCAACAATCGATCTTACTCAACTTTTTCGTGGAGATCGCCTATTACATCAACCCGTGGATCGATGAAGTCCTCTAGAACAACAACTTTAGGAACAAATCCTTGTTCGATAGTGTGAACCATATTAGCAAACCGACATTGGTAGACAAACAATATTGGTGGACAAAGGCATGGGTGTGGGCTTACAAACTGCTAAAGGGGCTCCAGGACTGAATATGCAACTAACTTGAGAAAACACAATAAGATTTAGTATTCAATCAAAGTCAAGTTTATATACAAAAACTATGAGGTGATGTGATGAAAATGCATTAAGAGATGCAAAATGGAGGTAAATCGACATTAACATCGGACCTATCCATAAAATGTGGAAAAATCCACGGTCGATTTGGGTAATTAAGAGCATAAGCAGAAACATGACACATGGATATCGGGGTGAACAAGAAAGTAATGGTCACACCAATGATAAACTAGAGAAGCATAAACAGTTGTTATGATATAAATGACTCCAACTGGTGATGATGAGATGTCAGCAAAAAAGTATCAATGACATTTAACTAACAACATGACAACGGCATGGCACATATTTCAAACTTGGAAGCTACTAAATGTGCTAGGATGTGATTTAGACTTTGATTTAGGATTTTGTGACCATAAAAGTGATATATGGGATGGATAAATTGACAATGACAACTAAACTCTAGACCAAGTGATAATGAGACACATCACCCTCTTATTAACAAAATAGGAAAATAACAAAACAATTGGAAATCCTATCTACTAGACTCACTCCAGGTGACAGGAGTACAACGAAACTTCACTTATGAAGAAAAAATGTAGGGTTTCAGAAATGTGCCATTCACCCATCTCAGATGAACAATACCATTGATTTTTGTGAGCCTGATAGCTCCAGAGTCACATATTTCCACAAATTTTCCAGATATGAAAATTAATCAAATTTTCACATCGTTATCAAGACTACACACCACAAACTACCACATAAATAAATATCGAAAAATGTGGGGCATGTCTATTTTTACAAAAAATAATGTAAATAATTCATTATAACAATACAAAATAATCTAACATACATATAATCATCAAATATTCACCGCTATGACTCTGGAGTGATGGGTCTTGATTGAGACGAGGAGGATGAGTACACAGTGTACCCAAAGCAAACTGCGCAATGGAAAATGCTTCCAAGTTCATATCCTCGAATGATATCACTATCATCATACCTATTTTGAACAACAAGATGGTGATAGAGAAATGGTTGTGGCAAGGTGAACTAGAAATGTGGTCAATAGTGGGAGAGACATCAATAGATTTGACAACAACATGGGGTACAATAGGATCTTGTGAAAAAATTTGAGAAGACATGGATGACACTTCCATACACATACATATACGTTTTACTTTCTCTGTAATGTATGGTTCAAGAGTACGGATTCTACATCCTTAGAAAGGTGAAGTGGAATAATATAATTATATTCATAGGATGTAGTTGCAAAGGTGTTAGGATGCACTTGTAAAGGATTCATTAGTTTTGGAGTTTCGTTCATTCAATGCATTGAGTTTCCACAACTATTCCCATATCTAGAGCCATAAAAATTTCACCACGTTGCTTTCAATTATGTCATTTGTAATACCCCCAGGTGGTAATTGTATATACAAATGTATATATGTTCAGATTGGCTAGTGAGCAAGGATGTTTTGGACCATACTGCCTTGTATGTGTGGATGTTTAGACTAGGGTGCATGTGTGATATGAGGTTGGTGAGCCTATAAGTCATGGTATGTGAGCCAAGTGTTGTATTCTGTAATCACACTATTATAATTAGTAAAATATATCAGTGGTGTAGACATCGTGACTAAAAGAGTATGGAGGGATAGGACTCCACGAGAGGGAAAGTGGGCTAAGGGACTTATGAGAAGGGATTAAGCTAGGGGGGATAAGCCATGAATATAATAAATTTTCCCTTAAAAATTCCAAGCCTAAGTTGATTTTCATGATTTTTTTAATCCTAAGTCCAACTTAGGAGATGGGACGATTTCCCAAGAGAGAGGAAGTGGTTACTCATGTACCACTTGGCAAGTTATTTGCATAAATACTTAAGGCTTAGGCCTAGTGTGTTTTGGGGATCTTGGTCAATAATTTTGAACTGTTGTTGGTATAAGAGAGAGTACTATGTTCCCTGTTGTTGAGAGAATTGGAGAAAAGAGTGGAGTTGTGGAAATTGAGTGGTAACCCTGTAAATCCTTGGTGGTTTGGTTCTGAACAAGTAGGTCGTCGGGACTGTGGAGAATTTCTTCTTGAGAGGGGATTTTTTGGGATATTTTTCCTTATGTGTTATCCTTTTGGGTGCTTTTAACTCCATGAGATTAGTCGTGTGTTCCAAGTGCCATAGAGCTCTAAGAATTCCTCGTCGGCATTTTGTTAAAGCCATGGAAGGGAAGTGGTATAGTTGAAGGACTATTAAGTAGTGAAGGGGTACACTTCCTTGGGTGTGATATGATGAGGGGAATTAGAGGCTATGAGGTGTAAATTTGGTTGGAGTTAGTGCCATTGGCCTTGCCTCGAGTTGTGTGTTGTTATACCTTATTTGGTACTGGTGAGAGTGTCTTTTCCCTAGTGGAGTCATACACCTGGCTTAGGGGTGACCTGCTATTGGAAGTTTTGAATGATAGTGTCTATGGTTGAGATGAAAATTAGAGGTATATATCTAGTTTTTGTTTGCATTTAAAGATAAGTGCCATATTTATGTTTTTTATGTTTTGTGTATAATGTGTTAATTTCTATTGTGTTTAATGAATTGTTTGCACATTGCATTAATGAATGCTTGACATGTTTTATTATGCATGGACATGGAGACTACATGGATTTAGTTTGCTTATTGGGTTTCATAATTGTAAATTGTTCAAGGTAGATTGTACATAATTTTTACAGAGCCAAGTTGGGCGAAGTTAATTATGGTATCAGAGATAAATTTTGTGTGGCGTGGCCCAGGCATCGACTTAGGGACATTACATTGTGGTATCAAAGAAAAAAAAATTGGTAGTGTGCCTTATCATGGAGGTTGGTGATGTTACATTGTTGCATTAGAGTGAAGGTTACAACACTCAACCTGTATGGGTCGAGAACCAAGTCGAAATTGAAGAGTTCTCCAAGAATTCTTGGTGAATTGGGTGTAATTGAGAAAAAAATCCCAATTTTTGAAGTTTAAATCAATGGGAAAATCAACACGGGACTGTTGAATTTGATTGTGCAGGGGTCGAATTGACTACACAGATCCTAATTTTTCCATGAGAAGATAAGTTAGAGAGTTTCCATGGTAGTCGAAGAGAATAATTTTGAATTTTACGTGTTTTTGGGAAATTTAGAAAATTTGAAATTATGGAATTTTAGGGGATTCTCCATACTGATGACATTGGGATGACATGGGGATGAAAAGTGGAAGTCAAAGGACAAGTTTCAGTTGAGTGGGTGTGCATGTCAAACCTTATGTGTTGATATGTCATACCTTAGGACCTGAGGTTGGTTGGTTAAACCATGACGGTGGAACTCTGATATGAGAACCCAATAGTGTTGGAGGTTTTGGACTTCAGGGAAAACAATAATCTTGGAAAGTTATGAATTCTAAAGGGAAAATCCTAATAGCACAATCCCAAGAGGACAAGGACCGTCCATCACGTCGAAATTTAACCCTGGCCATCAATCATAATTTGGGTTGTGGAAGAATCTCGAGGCATGACAAAATGTCATTCCGAAGGGGAAATCTCAATGATACAAGCATGTTGGCATAGGGGCAGACCCAGGGTTCAATGTTTCAACAACGCACCAAAAAAACCCTAAATAGCGTCCCTTTCGGCAACACCTGCGAAGCAGATGAAGTCTCACCCGAGGTAGAGGCAAGGGGGGTTGCAGGACTCAAGTGTCTACAACATAGCTGGGACACAGATCTGTGATTACAACACCTAATAGAGCACTTAGCCAACAATATGCATTAAGTTATGATTCTTATTCACATCATTGATTAACCCTAATTACAGATCAGTGTAGTAGTAATCGAGATTAAACACATCTAATCATTTAGCACATAGCATCAGAGCAGATCTAGCATTTATTCATATATCAAGCACTAGCATCAATGGATCTACCTATCACACATCAAGAACAATGCACTAAGCAAACAAATACATAAACATCATGAACAATATTTCACAAAGCACATCAACACAGGATATACATGGTTCACCCCAGTGTGGGGCTGCGTCCACCAACTCTTCTTCTTCTTTATTAGTCTCTTCCAATATTCTTACATGCACGAAGCCACAAAGTCAACTCCGCAAAGGACAGGAGATCTGTGCACACCTCGCCAGATCCTCCTTCCCCGAATTGGATCAAAGAACAAAGCCTTACATGTTCTGTCTACACCAAGCACTTATAAAAATGCTTGCACATATCTCTACAAGCCTCAACATGTTCCTACACAAAGCTAACTATTCATGCACTAAGCCAATGGCCTCTCTAAGCCAATTACCACTTCTACTTACATCGCCTAACTACTTATTTATACATTACAAAAAGGGCCTAAACATGGGCAAGACCCATGGGCCGACATCTCATACCCATTACATAAACCCTAAAAGCCCAAAAATCTCGCAAAATGGGCGAGATGTCGTGACCTCCACTTCACCTGGGCCCTCCGCCTTCGACCAACCTGTCGAAGCCAAAAAATGGTCAAACCTGAACAACGTTTCCTTAAACTTGGTCGAGGGTCAACATGCCCCCAACACTCACCTATGACTCATCCTGAGTCACTCTGATTTGGGAAACAGTGCTTCGAAGGCCTCAAGCTTACCTCGAGCTGCCTCGACTTGCTACTTCACCAGAGCCTCCTGCTTGACGAACTCCTGAATTACTTTCTTAGTGACAGACCCTTCCATGCGTTGTTCTACTATTGTGACCACATGTTCTATTTGTGATCCTTTTCCCTCTATCTCTTCAAAAAGTGTGCAGGCTTCGTCCTACATTGGCTGGAGTCTCTGTGCCACCTCCATAACTTGTCTCTAGATAGCAGTGACATGTTGATGAACTCGCATTGCTCCTGCGATATCTTCATCTTCTCAACTGCAGTAAGTAGCTTCAGCTGCTCTTGCACAGTCGACGCATGTTGCTTCGCCTTCTGGAGCTGTGCCTCCAACATCCTTAGCTCCGAGTCTTCTGCAAGGCGCTCATAGGTCTGCGCACTTCGGTCACTTAGTTTCTTACATTCTGTGGCCAATGCCCTGATTCTTTCTACTGCACTCCTGGAAGTTTCTTCCCTCTGATCTCACACTTCTTGCAGAGTGCTAGGTATTGCTTGGATTTCTAGCTCTACTACTCTTGCTTGAAGTTGTTGAATGGCCTCAGCGAGCTTCCCCATATGGATTTCGTCTGTCTCTTCTTCCATCTCTGCTAAGCCTGACACAAAGAGAAGTTCTCTAGTCATTACCTCTCTGACCATAGTCTGCTCTGCAAGCAGTTGGTCTTTCTCTTTCTGGATTTTCTCTTTTTCCTCTTCGAACTTCGTCGGAAGGTCATCTTTCTCCTGCTACGCAACCTAAATTTTCTCTAAGGCCTCCTCCTTTTCTTACCTCAAGGCCTTTATGGCCTGCTCCTTTTCTTCCTAGACTCGATGAAGTTGAATCTCTATTGCATATGATAATCTACGTAATTGGGTGGGATCATCCCCCAATTCTACACTCTCTGTTGAAGATGGCGTAGTAGACACTGTGCGACTCGACTGGATAACTTGTTGAATGTCTTTCAGTTCTTTCTCAATCCTATCATACATTGTTTCTTACTTCGTTTTGTGTCTCTACAGGATATCCTCTGAGGCATCTTCTACAGTTGTGATGATGAGTTGTATATCATCCACTGTGAGCACGTTCTGTGAATGAGGCTTATTGGCTCGATATTTCTTCCGTGCTAAGGGTTTCTGCGGAGAAACCTTCCTTTTCTTTGACGTCTCGGTCTCTGTAAGGGGATACTTTAGTGGTGTCACTTCACCCTTTTATTTATTCTCTTCTTCCCCTTCCTCCTCCTGGTTTACTTCGTCGCCTCGTCCTCCTACAGGTGAGTCAGACGCAATTTCCTTCGATGCACTGTCCTTTTCCTCACCGTTTATGTCCTGCACTTCCTCCTTTTTCTTCTTTTTCTTTGCCCTGCTTGGTCCATCATACTCAATCCGGGTGACCAAAGGGATTACGATGATGTCAGGGTCAGAGAGATATGTATCCTCGTCTGGTACAAGGACTTCGGCTGGCCATTCCTTGTTTATCTCCTCCATGTCTTCATCAGTCAATTTATATTAGGATTGCAGCTCCTCCTTGCTTTCATCCCTGTGCGCAGTGATGTATATGAAGTGTCGGTCTGCATGGAGCTTCTCTAGTGGCTTGTATGTATGTAAGGTGTTTCAGGTCATTCGAGGAAATGATTCAATGGTGCGCTTGAGCTATAGGTAGTAAGCTTGGAACACCACATTTGATTTCCACTTCTTTGCCATATCGCTCGTATACCACAAGGTGGTGAACCTTGCGGCCAATGGCTCCAATGGCTCGAATTTCGGGAATGTCACTCCCTCCAGCATCCCCCAAGTGACAAATGCAATGAGAATCATTTACCAGCTGAAGTGAAACTTGTAGCCTTGGTCCTTCGGTTCACGATAGTCCTTCTCTAACTCATTGACGAGGTAGCTCGCCCAATTCATCTGCATTCCTTCAACACACTTCCCTGCGACGTCGACTACGAATCCTGTGACTTATGTAGGGTGGTTCTTTCTGATGATATTTCACGTGATCAGCTGACAAGCTAGGATCACTGTGTCATCCTGGATGGAGGCTACCTTGTAACCTCGATTCCCCTTCTCCACATCGACATACGCCTCCTTCATGTGCTGGGCCATGGAGCGATCTGATGTCTTTCCTGGGTAGAATTGGTAAGGGTCTGGTCCCTGCATGTTTAATCCGACGATCAGTTGGATCAGTGTCAGATCCATAGTGATGTGCCTATCCCACCAAAGGTAACCTCCATGGTAGCACAACAAGAGGATTTTAACGCACGCGTTAACCTCCTGATGTCTTCTGAAGTGGGGGATCTTCATTACATTCAAGATCGTCGATCTCGTGATCTCCTTGATCCATGGCTGGGGAACTATCTTGGGCTTCTTCCCAGTCGTCTTTTTCAGGTATCTATGCGGTGTGAGCATCGAATAGTTCTTCCTGTCACCGAGGTTGAAATCATTTATCTTGAGAGCTGGGATCAGTCCCAACTACGGTCTAACTGCATGTATCCCCTTCAGGAGGTACACAGTAATCAACATGTACTCAAAATCACATGAGACGTTGTCACAAATAACCACGCGAGCCAAAGCCAGGATGTAGTCGAGCAAGATTGGCGGAATCTGCTTCACGTTCGTGAGATTGTCGTGGTGCTTTCTTATTTTCTCCGCCGCGGTTCGAGATTTCACAGATCGACGTCCAGTCAAGGGGGATGCTTGCAATCCACCCATCGACGATGCTTGTATTCCTGTAGACATGAATTTCTTAGTCATAATGTCTATTAAGATATCTTCCACAGACTTCTCTATTGTGCTATGTTCGCCCGACATGCACACTTGTGATCAAATAACTCGGGTAGGCGACCATATACTTAAGGTAATTGAATCAATGGTGAGGTCTATATAGCACAACGTAGTATACAATCACCTCTATGTTAGCTCGGATATCTCGGTTTGCAAAAAGTGGTCCCGGTGTAGCATTCGACGGATTAAATAAGCAATGTCGTAACGGATTCCTCCAACGGGTTGAAATGCCTTAATCAATACGGTTCCATTCATAATTTCACGGTCCTAACGGTCCAATGGCAGTCTTTCCGGCAATAACTATGTTTCTAGCCATTCCAAAGCGTCATTCTAACGATCGAGACGCCTCCAATGGTCATATAGCTTCGTCGTGGCGAAGTGCCATTCTGCATTGTTCTGCTATTCCGAGGATGTTTGAGTTCTACAAGCCCGCCTTCTGCAAAGTATTCTCTGGAACTTCCTGCAGTTTTCATAGATTTTATTTCTTCTTACTGATCTTTCTAGCCTTCTTTCCTATGATCTGAGTCCTTAGATTCCTCTTTCCATTTTTATTCTTACTTTCTCTTAACGTAGTAACTTCGCACTGCTGAGGGTCTTTCAAAGGGTTCGAGTGTAATACCTATTTTCTTACTATTTCCAAGGTAGGTGCTCTTCTCGCCAGCATGGACAGGTTTTTCAAGCCTTCATGCGTTCTTTCAACTTCGACAGCTAAGTCTCTGGCCCTCAGTTGCTTCGACTTATTCTATTGTTCTTCTATTAATCGCGCTATTTTCCTAGTCATGAAGTCCCTTAATTATTTCTTTTTCTATTTTGTGGCTTCCTCCTCTGCTTTTCTTCAGATCTGATCTTTCTCAATACAGGTCTTTCCTAACAAAATTGAAAAAGGGGCATTTTTCTCAATAAACCTAATGACTTCAAATTATTCTTCGGACGATGTTTCATGAGCAATCATAGGTACATTAGTAACTCTTCCACATAGGGTTATCATCTTTCCTTTAAACAATCCTATCCTTCCCAATGAAGGAATCATAGCAGGCTTTCCCAAAATTTCCCAAGTACTTTCTGGCATAACATTCACATGTGTTTCCCCATCTAATACACAATCTATTTCGAATTCTCATATTTGTGTTTCTATACACTTCTTTTATTTTAAGATCTCTAGTAAACTGATGTCTCTATGATCATTCAGTTTTTCTTTCAGCTATAATAACATAGATTCTTATTCTTTCTATTTTTCTAACATATCATTAGTTTCTTGACCTTCTTCATAGTTTTCTTGTCTTATGTTCATCTTTTCAACTTTAGCAATCATTCTAGGGAAATCAAAAACCTCATGACCAATAGATTTAAAACAAAGACAAGTAGGACCTACACCAGGGCATTCCTTAGCAAGACGTCTCGGTCTTCTGCAACTATAACATAGTGTCAATCCTCTCTTTCTTTTAAACAATTCCCAACCTTTTCTGTATTGCACACTGGGATCACAGTGATGGACATGCAATCTGCAAACATTATTTCTAGGATCATGCATCCACTTGTTAGTCCAAAAATTATTTCTACGCATAGGAATAACATATATTTCACTATCGCTATCAAATTTATTCAGATCAAATCTTCTCTCTTCTAGTTGTGCCCTAGTTTTCAGACTAGGACAAAATCTGTCAAACATACCTAGATCCATACTTCCGAAGAAAAAATTTCCACTTATCTTTCCTTTACCAGAGAACAAAGATTTAATATCTTACCTCTTTTCTCCAGATCGGACTTCTCTTTTAGCACAGATATTCGCAAGTCAAGTAGAATACTGCACACTACAAAAACAAATCTACACACAGTGATTTGTTTTTTCGTCAGTTCCCAGCAATCACAGTTTCACGTCCCGGCAACAGAACTATTTTTTGGCACAATGGCAGAACCAGGGTTCAATGCTTCAACATTGCACCAACAAAACCCTAACTACCATCCCTTTCGGCAACACCTGCAAAGAAGATGAAGTCTCACTCGAGGTAGAGGCAGGGGGGGTTGCAGGACTCAAGTGCCTACAACCTAGTTGGGACATAGATCTGTGATTACTGTAAATTCTAAACTTGTACAATGTCTATTGTAAACAGATATTTAGAAAAGAACAGAAAAGATACAATGGAAAAAACAAACATTACACAGAGATTTTTCCCCTGGAAACCCAAACCGGGAAATCCAGCATATATTATATTCATTCATTGTGTTACATTGTTTACAATACAATATACATATAGGATCCAGTGGCATCCAAAACCCTAACCCAATGACCTAGATTAGTCCAAAACCCTAATTCCTTAACCGGAAATAGAAAACCATCGACAAAAACCATGTGCCGAAAAAACCACCTAAATATATGACATGTTTCCCAAGGTAGGTGTCACGTTTCCTGAGGCAAAAAAAAAAATTCTGGGGGCGTTGCCCCTGCACCCCCCCTCAAACCCCCCTACGCATATGCTCAGACACTACTACTCGTGCAAAGAATATAACACATACCCAACAATTATAACACTTAACAAAGCACTTAGCCAACAGTATGAATTAAGTTATGATTCTTATTCACATAACTAATTAACCCTAATTACAGATTAGCATAGTAGTAATCGAGATTAAACACATCTAATCATTTGGCACATAGCATCAGAGAAGATCTAGCATTTATTCATATCTCAAGCACTAGCATCAATGGATCTACCTATCACACATCAAGAATAGTGCACTAAGAAAAAAATGCATAAACATCATGAACAATATTGCACAAAGAACATCAACACAGGATATACGTGGTTTGTTAGGATATTTAGACACTTAGGAGTTAGTTAATATCTACTTGGTCTAATATGTCGTTAGGTAAAAGTGTGTTTCTTTAGTATGCATTAGTATGCATTTGTAGTTAGGAAATCCGACGGTCGCGATATTTTCTCGACATAGAGTGATCTGACGGTTCATACTCTCCTCGATATTAACGGCTATTGATCCATGGCTTAACACCCGATTGGTCCATGATCTCTATTTAAAGAGCATGGAGGGTCATTTTCCGATGATCGATTGTGAGAAACTCTCTTGTAAAATATCTATGTAATCTTTTTCTTTGCATTAATAAACTGCTCCAAGTGGTCGCGTTGGCTGGGGCCATGGATGTTTCCCCGTAGGGGTTTTACCACGTGAAAACATCAGTGTGTTGATCTTTCATCCATTTATGTGAGTGGTTATTGAAGGTGTTCATCCTCTGTTGGAATACCTGTGTTGTCGAACATGGTATCAGAGCCTGTTTGAAGACCCGCTCGTGTTGTAGATCGAGATCGTGAAGCCGAGTTGCCTCATCTCCATTTTCTGGCATTTCTGTACATTTCTGGGCTAAAAGGACTGTTCCATTGCGTCCGGAGCACGCTTTTCATTCATCAACACTTTTCTTTTCACTCGAAAAGGTTTCCGTTAGCCCAAGATACGGCCATTACAGTCAGAATCCGGAGGTATAAAGTCTGAATACGCATTTTTTAATTTTTGCAAAGTTTTGATTTTATTTCGGTTTGTATTTTTTTTTCCGGGCTGC
>SNQJ01S0215327.1:0-15575 GCA_010110895.2 Picea sitchensis
CTGGATTCTTTTTCTTAGCAATTGGATGGAATTTGTTTGACAAAGTAAGGGTTTTGGATGCTATCTCTTGGAACAGGTAAGGAATTTATGCAATCTTGTGTTTTTCTTCTAGTTTCAAGGTTATTAATCAAACCCTAGGAAGAGTATAAGGGCATACACCCTCCATCAAGGAATTTTCTACTATTTCTATTGAAAAGGCTTAAGGATTATTACAATAAGTAAGAGGGTTTACACCATTGTAGAAAAACCTTGCTAGGGTTTTTTTTCTCTAGGGAGTAAAACGGTTTACAACCCTTGAAGAGTAATAAACCCTAGCTTAACTTGGATTTCTAAGCTATATGATTTGGATATTTTGTGTTTTCTTGAGTCTTATAAGGGTTTAATTCTTGAGAAAAAAAAATATTCTCCTTGTTGGCTAGGTATTTGTTCAAACAAGAGACTCCATTACCCAATAGAAAAGGCACTAATTACATTGGAGATTGAATATTGTTGCATTGATAAACGTGAAATTTAAGAGATTGAATTGTTTAGGGTTGGATTTAAATTCTACATGTTTTAAGCTATATTGTGCCCTAGGTGTGTCTTGATTTGATAAGTTATTGAGCTACTTTAAAAATCATTAAGATACAATGAATAGGCCTGGAAAAAACTCACTCTCTCTTAATCTTTTACAATTTTTCTACTGCTGAAAATTACTTGTAAGTTGTGATAAATGTTCTATTAATGATAAGTTATTGTTTGGGTGGTTTACTTGCTAAATTCAGTGGATAGAATTTTCTTTGTAGAAAAAACATTCTACAACCATTGGGCTGTTGTAAATACTCGTCGATAACACTCATTTACATCTTTCATTTCTCATCGAAGTATTGGTCTAAACATTGGAAAATAGTGTACTACATGCAAGCTTCATTTTCCAATATCATATACTTGATTTTGATGGTTTAATTTGCAGTTGTTATAAAATTTTCGTTGCTGATATGTATTTACTTAGTTCTTCAATTTTGGGAAAACAAGGTTTCGTGCTGATTCCCCACTTTTCTTGAGGCTTATATAATCATATTTGGTCTTATTTTGGTTTGTCTAACACTGTTTTAGAGGTACATGACCTTGGAAATCATTTAACAACTCCAAATACTCTCTTCTCAAACTTTAAGTTGTCTTAGACATTGACCTATATGGGTATTCATCTAGCTTCTTGCTTCTCTTATTCCAATCCCCCTAGGGTCAGTCGGAAAGACTCCCTTATGTAGGACTATTCCTTCACTAAAATGAGGGGGACATCTATTAAGGTGACAATGATAGGTGTCCCCTGTTGTGTCACACATTTGTTTCTTAAGTCAGGCTTTTCCTGAACTACAAACCATGTGATAACAATAAGCATGCATGTTATTTTTCTAAATTACATCAATTGGTGCACTATACCGTTTTTATCATACTAGTGTGGTGTGTAAGTATTGATGCACTGACAAACAATTTAATTTTCAAAATGCAAATGAAAACATCCACATTTAAATTTTGCGAAGGTTTTTCTTTGTAGAGAAAATAATAGAGGTCTGTCTTCGATGCTTCTCACAACTTAAAGCACCAGTGTGTTTGTTTTATAACAAAGCATTGGGTCATCCTTATATAATTAGGTGCATCGTTAACTTATAAAATTCATTAGAATATATATTTGAATTTAGATTGTTCTACTCTTCTCAATATGATGGTTTTATCTCAAATGTAGGAAAACAAGAATTATAATATCAAATGGCCAATTATTCATATTCTATCTCATTCCATATCATTGCAAGTCCTTCAAGTTACCCCCCACAAATTGTAACAAGTCTATATTTCATTTATGATTTATTGTTCAATGAATTTTGTAGGATCATGATTCATGATCAAGTTTGTATGTGCAAGATATTCTAGTAGTCCAAAAATTCCACAAGCTCTTATTAGGAGAAAGATATTGTAAACATATGTTTGATGAAAGTAGAAAAATTCTTTACCCTACCAATTATAACATGTCATTTTTCAACAACCAACCTGGGTCAATGGTTTTACATTGTGAATTGGATCTCTTTTATGCAGACACCCCTTTGGAAATATGAAAACAATGATTGAGTAATTGTATTTTTGGATTTTTAATGGAAATAATGTAAATGTATTTATTAATTTGACATTTTTTTATGAAGTGGTTGGTTGCATTTTTATTATTGGGAAAAAAATTATATTCTTCTAACAAATGTTTCATATAATGTTTGAACATAGTAAATGCAGTATGTTACTAATATTATCGATGTAATATTCAATATTTTTACAATCAGGAATCTGATGACAAGCGAACTTTCTACCATATAATGTTGCACCCCACTACAATGTAATTTCATGACATTTCTATTAAACGAGAACATTTCAAAGAGCAATAATAATGAGCATGGTTGAATCGAGCACCTATTCAATTCCCACTATGTCCCAAGTCACCAATTCAAAACCTCTACAATAAAACTAGTTCTTTACATATTGGGGGCAAAGGAAATGATATAGAGGTTGGTATGGATGGTTTCGTATAGGATAATCAACTCATGGAGGGAGTGTTGTTACATGCATTCCATCGAAATGAACTAGGGGATGATGCTAATATACTTGATACCTTTTTCGAAAGCCTAAAATCTTCTCCACCACCCCTCTCTTTGGCGATGGGTCAATTTTTACCCACGTAGGGACAAAAATGTTACTGTACAACTTGAAAGAAATGTATGGTATGCCAGGCGCATGTTTTTCTGCACTTTTGAGGTAACTAAGCATTAATTCACCTAACATTTTAAGGAATCTTGTGACATAATGAAGGAAGAGAATGGTTGATTTTATGCATGCTTAATGATAATGTACATTTCTATTTCCCACTAATTGTTGGTTACTCAAAGATAATGTACTTTCGAGAGATCATTCTTTTCTCGATAGTTTCACAAAGTGTTATATCCCTAAAATTCCCTCCCTATGCATACATGGAATTGGCCTTTCTACTTGCAACTTTTGCCAAATTACTGTTGAGGAAATTTCTTTAGAAAACTATTTTTTGGAGCATGTACGTGCATGCTTCACTACTTCTCACGTACATACACTAGCTGCATACTAGACAACTCACGTACATACGCTATCTGCATACTAAAAAACCTATTTTAACTCCAAACGTTGCAAAAAATAAAACGTTGCAAGGAATTAGGTGGAGTTAACGAGATATTGGAGGTGTCCTAACCAATTCACCCATTGTATCGAGTCCTCAAACCAAATAACTATCCTTTTGTCATTTAAAAGGAGGTATTGGGGTCTGTTAAGAACCAAACATCAATATAGCATAGAAAAACCTCAGGAAAAGTACTCAACGCCTTGAAAAGGAGATAATTTCAGATAATAAGACTCTTCAAGGGGGCAACCTCCTTTTACCCCACTTAAATGTTCAAGTACAATATGATTCAAAATGAAATGTCTCCTTGGTATATATAGGAGACTAGGAGATATAATTACAACTAATGGCCTAAAGACGACATAAATAAAATAACATTACTAATATAATATGCCCCAATTAAGGGGTGATGAGCCAATATTAGGGCTTAACATGCCCCTCCCCTTGAGACAAGTGTTTTCCGCAACGCTTGAGTAACTATGGATGCTTCTGTATAAAAGACTCATCTTCCCAAGTGGAATCTTCAGCCGGAAGTTTCCTCCATTTAATGAGACAAGTGTTTTCCCGCAACGCTTGAGTAACTATGGATGCTTCATTAAATGGAGGAAACTACAAACTAAAGATTCCACTTGGGAAGTTTCCTCCATTTAATGAGATACCCGAAATGGATCTATTCTTAGTCGGAGAATTTTGTGTCGCTGATTTCTTAAGGTTCCAATATGATTTTCCTTCCTCGCCAAGTTCGGGAAATATA
The DNA here is from genome assembly GCA_010110895.2 of Picea sitchensis. Taxonomy (NCBI): domain Eukaryota; kingdom Viridiplantae; phylum Streptophyta; class Pinopsida; order Pinales; family Pinaceae; genus Picea; species Picea sitchensis. The sequence continues at coordinate 3,924 of SNQJ01S0215327.1, forward strand.
GTTTGAAATCCAGTATCTTGTCACCTATAACCTCTTTTAAGCATGAAACATGGAAAACCTGTGTCCCTCGTGAAGATGTAGGCGCCCACCTGTATGACATAGTACCAATCTGGGAACACCCATAAGGTCCATAGTAATTTTGTGATAATTTATTATCCTTCTTTACTTGCTTGAGGGACATCTATTGTCGCCTTAAAACAATCTAATCCCCTACTAAAACTTCTTTCACTATGATTTTGATCTGCTTGCTGTTTCATGCCATTTTGTGCCATGGTCGTTGTCCTTAAGATTTGGAGAATTTATTGTTAATTCTCGATGTGATCTCCTTCCAATTACTTGGAATTAGATTTTTTCTTTTTAGAGAAGAAGTGATGGAAAGAGGGTGGTATCCATAAAGTGCCATAAATGGTGCTTTCCTTTGTTGCAAGATGAAAGGAAGTGTTATACCACCATTCTCCCAAGGGAAAATCCATTTGAACCATTGTGTTTAGTTATCAGAGACAAAGAAATGAAGGTATCCTTCTAGACATTTTTTTTTCACTATCTCATTTTTTTTTCCATTAGATTGAGGATGATAGGATGAGCTATGAGCCAATTGAGTACCTAAACAAGAAATAATTCTGTCCAAAAGTGTATAGTGAAGATGGGATCTCTCACACTTACAATAATCTTGGCTGCCATGTAGCTTTTGAACTCCTGTTTCCATGAATGCTAGTGGGTAACCGTATCAGCTTTGAAGGGATGAGTGCACAAAAGTGTGCATACTTTGGTCGTATTTCCATAAACAATCACCATGATGACACACTTTCCTTTAGACTTCGAACCCCTGCGGATGAAATCCATGGAAACCTCCCAATACTTGATGGATATTGGTTGTAAAAGACCTGTGGTCTTTATTGTTTCCTAATCTTATTTTGTTGGCAAAACCTCTCACACATTCTCTCACACAAACCTTGAACATTAGTTTTGAGGCCATACCAAAAAAAATCCTACTTGACCCTATGGTAAGTTTACAAAAATCTCGAGTGCCCTCCAAACTCGAATAAAAGGTACTATTGGAATTACACACCTCTCACTTGTGACTTGAGTGCTAGAATTTCTTACATAAATATAAGTTATGTTTGTACCATAGTGAATCATTTTTCCATGTAATGCATTCTGATGCAATCGAATCACGCAACCTTTGAATGAGAATCCATGTTTTTTCATCATTTTTGCATTCATCCCTTTCTTCTATTATTCAATCAGTTGATGATCGAGATAGCACAAAGAAAGGCCTCAACATCTTCATCCTTTCTTGAGAGCATCCGCCACAACATTTTTCTTCCCCTTTTATGTATCCATTTCAAAATCATAACCCAATATCTTGGTTACCCATTTTGTTGTTCTCTAAGATAGTCTTTGTTCCAAGAAGTATTTAAGACTATCATGACTGCTTGACCTCAAGTGCCTACCCATGAGGTGGAGGACGCCATTTCTTTAGTGCATGTAGTATTTCCATCATTTCTCTCATAAATCGGTTTGTGTAAGTCCCTTCCTTGAGTGGCTCTAATCCTTCAAAAAGCTAGGGGCCTCCTTTCCTGCATTAGGGACAGCACCAATTCCATTTCCGGAGGCATCACATTCCACAATAAAGGCTTTGTGAAGTCCTGAGTGGTCAAGACAGAGCTTTACACATCACCTCTTTAAGTTTCTTTCTAAAAGATTTATTTCCCTCTAGAGTCCATGAAAATGCATCCTTCTAGCTTGACACAAAGGTGTCTAGCTATTCTTCCATAGTTCTAAACAAACTCTTTATGTAGTAACCCTGTCAAACCCAAAAATCTTCTAATATTTTTAATGTTTTGGGAATTATTAGTCCATCATGGCTCTAATCTTGTTAGGGTCTACCTTGACACTCCTTCATGATACAATATGACCCTAAATACTCTTACCTTATCAGCAGTTAAAACATTTGGATGGTTTGGCATATGTTGCGTTCTTTAGTAGTTGTAGCACCTTTGTCAACATGTTGCACATGATCCCTCCTAAGATCATATAGATTAGTATATCATCAAAATACTAACACAAATTTTTGATTGAAGGGCTTGAAAATGGAATTCAATAACCCTTGGAATGTGGAAGGCATTTTGTGGGTACAAGCATGACCAAAATTCATAATGGCCTTCATGAGTTTGGAATGTTGTTTCTGAGATATCTTCTTCCTTCATTCTAATATGATGATACCCCTCTAATGGAGATCCACTTTGTGAAATAGATTTCTCCATGCAGTTCATATAACAATTCATCAATGATGGAATGGGAAACTTATCTTTAAAAGTGATCTTGTTGAGTTCTCTAAAATCTGGACACATACACCATGAGCGGTCTTTTCTTGAATACCACACTGGTAAGAGATAAGAATTGCTAGGTCTAATAATCTGTTTAACATTTCTTCAACTATGCACTCAATCACCTTCCTATGTAAGGTATCTGTATGGCCCTCGATGTTAGAGGAACACTTCCGTGAATTAGGTGACTCTCATGATCATGATTTTGAGTGGGTGGGAGACCCTTGGGAATATCTTCAAAAAATCCTTTGGAATGCTTATCAATGATCCTTTTGAGATCTTGAGGAATAGATGGCTTAGATGTGTTTGAACATCTAGTGAGCATAGTTGTGCAATAATGCCTCGATGCCCCTTTTCAATAGTTTTGTCATGTCATCATGGGGCTTATCACCCATCTGCCTCGTGATACCTCTTAACTCAATTTCTTTTTCCTTCCAATGAAAATTTCCCAGCTTAAAGTTCTTGAAAATTAAAAGCCCCTGCTCCTAATGATTGTAACCATTGGATTCTAGTACAACATATGCACCACCCATGGGTATAGCACCCATTGTACTATTCATTACATATTCCCCATAGTAAGATTGATCTTACTGTATTTTCCTGAGAAATTGATACTCCTCCATCTGCAATCATTACTCTGAATCAACATGCTACATATACGAAGTAATTGAGAGCTTTGGCTATTTTTATAGTGAATGAAATTATGAGTACTGTAATCAATTAGGACTATTACCTTTTTCTTCATGTATCCCTTCATATTGAGGGTTTGAGGAGTGCTAATTCTAGCCAATGCATTGTACGATATCATGGGAGTCAACCTTCGTATCTTTTAAAATTGCTTCCACGCTTTCATCTTGAGATGGTTCTGCTCTTCTTCCTCTTCACAATCTATGTAGAATAATTTATTCTCACCACACTTATGTCCCTTAATTGCATTTGTTGTCAAAATAAAAGCATAAAACTTTTGCTTTTCTTTCCTCCAATTATTGAGAGGTGTCAACCTTGTAGGTTAAGGTGTTTTAGGAGAAGGAGCATTGTTCTCTTTATAGATATTAGGATAAGTCCTTCTAGTAGCAATAGCCATTTTTTTACTTTCAGCATTTCTTTCGACCTTAAATGCATTTTCCAATGATTTGCGTTCCCAAAGGCTAACTTCATGTTGAATGTTATCCCTAAAGTTTCTAGCTTAGAATACATCAATCAAGTGCTCATCCTGGACATAATGGGTTACCCTATATTCAATCTTGGAAGTTCTCAATGTGCTCAGTAACATAACCCTTTTGTTTGAGATTTATCAATTGGCTAAAGAAGGTATTTCTGTATCCCTCATAGTGTGGTATCATTTCTTCCGCGGAAATTGTCCAAGTGAAGAGTTATTTGCGAGAACAAATCCATCGTGATACCAAACAATTGGATTAGGTTCTAAATATAAAGAAGCAATTGCACTTTTGTGTATGTGGCACACATGGAGATCAAAGAATTGCTCCATCCGGTATCCAACTCTAGCTTCCATTGAATCCATCTTCTTTGTAGTTCATTTATGTCCCTACGCATTTATTCACCTTCATCAAGAGTCCAATTAGGATTTTCTAGAGGCTTATTTGGTGTAGAAGGTCCCTTTTTTGGTGGCATGTTGTCCAAGTATCACTTTTGAATCTTGATTTTGAGGTGGTTCTGCTAGACAATATTTATTCTATTCTATCTCCCAAGTTTCAGCCCTTCTGGGTATGAAAATTTCTTTTAGGTAGTTCTCTGATATTTCTTCTCTATAATGCCATAGGTCTGATCAAAATTGGATGTGCCAAGTGGAATTTATGGTAACTTCCTCACAACTTGCCAATTTTTGGCCTTTCCAGGAGATCTCACTTGTATAGCATGCCCCGCACAAAATAATTGGTATTAAATTTTGAAACTCACTCCCAAAATACTACAGAATATTCATGATCTAATGAAACCATTCAAACTCAATTTGGATACTCTAGAAAGAAGTTATGATTGTTTTACCTGGAACACCTTCTTGAGACTAGTCAATAGGACTAGTGAGATACCCTATCTTACACAAGGTGTATATACAAATTTAAGATGACCCAGAAGCTTAAATTCTTACCACAGATACCTTACTAATTTTTGTAAATGGCCTTTGGATTTCAGGGTCTGAAACATTACAGGAAATTTTTATAGCGAAAATTCTGCAATGACTCATTTCAGGATGATTCCAGAACCCTATCTTGTATAGGCTTTATCTCCGAAAGTATAAGGCCTTAGGAGCTTAATTTTGAACCCAACATACCCTAATCCATCTACTAAATATATTCCAATCCGTTCCTTATGAAATGTTGTAGAAAAATAGTTATAGTGAAAATTCCACGGTGTCTTAGATGTAGCAGTGAAACCCCAAGACCTTGAGCTCTGATACCATATGTTAAGAACCAAACATCAATATAGCATAGAAAAACCTCAGGAAAAGTCATCAATGCCTTGAAAAAGAGATAATTTCAGATAATAAGCCTCTTCAAGGGGGAAACCTCCTTTTACCCCCATTAAATGTTCAAGTACAAGATGACTCAAAATGAAAATGTCTCCTTGGTATATATAGGAGACTAGGAGGTATAATTACAACTAATGGCCTAAAGACGACATAAATAAAATAACATTACTAATATAATGTGCCCCAATTAAGGGGTAATGAGACAATATTAGGGCTTAACAGGGTCCCATTCCAACATGAATCATGAGAATAGAGAAAATCTGCCAAAATCCCTTCTCCCTCTTATTCCACATATTGCAGCCCTTTCTGAGGTTTGGCCTCAATATTACCTCTCTATCCCTTTCTCCTATACAATCCCTTCCCTTTCCCTAAAGTGATCAGTTTATTCTGAGAGAAGGCTTTGGGATGATGCACTTGGAGCAACATTAAGAGGATCTCGAGCCTGGTTCATGGAGCATCACCCGTTGAAGGTTGTAACTTTTAATCTTCATACTGAATAAAATAATCCTTTTCTTGTCCCAGATATTATGTGTTTATGATTTTCATTTGATTTATGCATAATGCTTTATATCTAACCCTAATCTTGATGAGTAGAGATAGAATATTTGTATCATTTTTTGCCTAGGTATTCTTGCAGGTCAGCTTTGGGAGGAGACCGATAGCATGAGAAGCTACAAAGGTGGAGGAGTTCTACATCGAACGTTAGGACCAAACATATTATTTTTTACCTACTTTCCTATCTATTTATGTTCATCCATTTAGAATGTTTGGGTTAGTTTAAGAATAAGATTGTCTTTTAAGGGATATCATACCTCTTCCTGTACTTTGACCATGGTATAGTAATAAGGGGATTTTCCCCACTAGCACAGAGGCAAAGAAAATGATGAAAAAATTGTTCGAGAACAAAACCAGATCAAAGATCAACACATCGATGTTTTCATGTGGTAAAACCCCTATGGGGAAAAATCCATGGTCCCAACCAATGTGTCCACTTCAAACAATTTATTAATGCAAATGAAAAATTTATAGGGAGATTTACAGGAGAGTTTGTCACAATCGATCATTGGTAAATGACCCTCCATTCTCTTCAAATAAATATCATGGTCCAATCGATTGTTAGGCCACAGATCAATTTAGTCATTAATATCGAGAGGAATATAAACTGTTATATCACTCTACGTTGAGAACATATCATGGCCTTCGTATTTTCTAACTACAAATGCATACTAAAGAAACACACTAAGAAACACACTTTTACCTAACGACGCATTAGACCAAGTTGATCTTAACTAAATCCTAAGTGTCTAAATATCCTAACATCCTTCCTTAAGAACAACTTGGGATAGGATTGAAGGATTTACAAAGGAAACAAAATAGGAGAAGGAAGGAGGAATTAGAGCCTATCCCCCCCTTAATGACAACTTCTTGAAATCCTAACATAGATCGAAGTTTGGAAAAAATTTCTTTTGTAAGAGACTTTGTGAATATGTCTTCAAGTTTATCTTCTATAGGGAAAAAGAACACTTCAATAAATTGATTATGAATCATATTTATGATGAATTTCATGTGTAGCTTGATTTTTTTGTTCCACTGATGTTGAACTGGGTCTTTGGCAAGCTTGATGGAACTCTGATTTTCGCACTAGAGGCTGGTCGGATGCAGCTGCTGGAATCCAAACTTTGAAAGGATTTGTTAAAGCCACACAGATTCATGACTTGAATTAACCATTTCTTGGTACTGTGCTTGTTATAAAGAAAGTGAAATATCCTATTGTTTCTTATAGGCCCAAGTGACAGGTCCTGAACCAAGGCTGAAAACATAACCTATAGTAGAATTTTGATCCTCAGGGTCACTGACCCAATATAAATTAGTGAAGCCAACAAATAAAGGAGCCCCCATGAATTGTAATGTGTCATGAACTGAAATGTACGTTGGACATTGCTATAGCCCTAAAATTCCCTACCTATGCATACATGGCATTGACCTTTCTACTTGCACAATTTTCCAAATTACTGCTGAGGAAATCTCTTTAAAAAACTATTTTTTGGAGCATGTATGTGCCCTGATGCACTACTTCCCATGTACATATGCTAGCTAGATACTATAAATCATGCGTACATACGCTATATTCATACTAAACATCCCACGTTTACCTCCAAATGTTGAAAAAACAAAAAGTTGCAAGGAATTCGACGGAGTTAACGAGCTATTGGAGGTTTTCTAAGAAATTCATCCACTGTAGCCCATCCCTAAACTGAATACATATCCTTTTTTCATATAAAAGGTCTTTGGGTCCCATTCCAGCATGAAGCATGAGAACAGAGAAACTCTCCCAAAATCCCTTCCCCCTCTTATTCCAAATATTGCATCCCTTTCTGAGATTTGGCGTCAATATTCCCTCTCTATCCCTTTCTTCTATACAATCTGTTCCCTTTCCCTAAAGTGATCAGTTGATTGTGAGAGAAGGATTTGGGATGATGCACTTGGAGCAACATTAAGAGGATCCTGTACCTACTTTGCAGAGAATCAACCGTTGAAGATTGTAACTTTTAATCTTCATACTAAATAAAATAATCCTTTTCTTGTCCCAAATATTATGTGTTTATGATTTTCATTTGATTTATGCATAATGGTTTATATCTAACCCTAATCTTGATGAGTAGAGATATACTATTTGTATCATTTTTTGCCTAAGTATTCTTGTAGGTCGTCTTTGGGAGGAGACCTGCACCCTAGGAAGCTACAAAGGTGGAGGAGGTCTACATCAAATGTTAGGACCAAAGATACTACTTCTGACCTACTTTCCTATCTCTTTATGTTCATCCATTTAGACTGCTTAGGGTAGTTTAAGAATAGGATTGTATTTTAAGGGATATCATAGCTCTGCATGTACTTTGACCCTGGTATAGTAATAGGGGGATTTTCCCTGCTAGAAGAATTTGCAAATCCATTTGGGAGTCTCTCTAGGGTTTTAGAGGGAGCTTTTTTGGTTTTAATTTGATTCTCTATTGCCTTTTGTGTTTTTTTATCAAGTTCACTCAGTATTTTCAGGATCTTTGGTCACCTGCAAGGTGCCTACCATCTTTCCCTGCCCAATTATTCTTAATAGTCTTTTTCTTTTTGAAAAATATCAGAGGTGTACGCACTCTGCACAGTAGACAACCCACGTACATACGCAAGATGTTGGTGCAACAACCCATGTCTCTGTGTCCTGAAAGTGTTTATAAAAAAAAGAGAAGTGTTTCTCTTTCCTGAAAGAAGCTTTAGGCTTCTCAAGGATTTCATGGATTTTACAAAGTCTTTGTTATTGGCCTTAGCTTAGGTTAAAGATTCACTTTCAAATTGTTTCTTGATTTTATTTTGTTTTCCCTAGAGGTTTAGAGTGAACTTTCAAATTTTAGATCCTCCTTTGGTTTCTTTTTGAATCCCTTCGTTTACGCAGTCGTACTAGGGTCTTTGTCAATCTTGGTTTTGTTTTCTCTTTTTCCTGTTTCATGCTTTGAAAAAAAAAAAAAATTACTTTGGTTTTTACTTTTAAAGCAATTAAAAAAATCAAAAATATTTTTTTCATTTAGTTTGGTAGTGTAGCCTAGGTTGTTTGTTTGCAAAAGAAAAGAGTTTCAATTTCAAAGTTCTTTCCTTCTTTCTTGGAAATAAAAGTAGTTTTTCATAGTCAAATGAAAGAACATTTTAGGAAAGTTTCAAAAGTTGATATTTACAAAGGGTTTTACAAGATTTTGCTTTAAATTTGAAGTATCTTATTTTCTTTTTAATGCTCTAAAGTTTTCTTCATTTTTTGTCTCTCCAAAACACCACTAGTTGCACGATCACATCCTTTGCGTAAATAATGCCTATAAAATTAACGCTTAACTTAAAATATATTAGAATTTTTGTTTGTAGGGTTCACCAAATAGTTTAGGCTTTTAGGGCCTTGAAATAGGTGTGAAGAGGAAAGTCTTCAAGGCCATTTGAAACAAAAATTGGAGTCACGAATAGGGAGTGTCTAAATTCCAGCGTCGTAAGAGTTAGTTGGGAGCCCCCTCTAACACAGGGTCTAAACACAAAGTCGCATAAGGAAAGGTAGAGGAAATAACCCCTCCAAACCAAAACCAAGCATAGTGAGGATTGCATATTGAGCATCTTTCTTGGGAACAATACTGATCACATTTTCCTATGGAGCCTCATGGACCTCGAATCCGTTCAATATCCTCAATTTTATTCTGGACCAATTGGTTTTGAAACCCTTGAAGGGATTCAAAATTATTATTCTGCTTATTACAATCAACCCGACTGTTGATTGTAACCTCCTGGTGACTGACTGCGAGCTGAAATCTTAGTTGCCTATTTTTTACGGACTTACATAGGTGACTGCAGGGGTATACCGTGGTACCTAGGATGGATATAGGATTGCGCTTCGCAGAGTATACCTAGAGGGTGCTTCAGTGTTCGAGTTTCACTTGCACTACTTAGTTGCTCTAGTGTCGTTTGACGTAACTATCCTTCCCATTAGTTAGTTGTCTACTTGATTTATATTTAGAAACTTTCAGTGTGTGCTCTATGTTTCACACTAGTCAAAAATTACAGTGTCAGTTTATCATTTCACAAAGTGGAAGATCAACATCTCCGTCAATCCTGTAGAATTCAGGGTCTTTCATCGGTTACTTTGGATCCACCTCTGCCACTATTGAGGTGAAGGCTAGATCAAGAAGGATCATTTGAAGCGACCGGGCCACAGGAAACTATACTCGAGCCAGATCCGAGAGGATGCTTTTCAGAACTAGAGGAATATATAATTTATGACTTCGAGACTGAAGATTTTAGGCTAGCGAATCCTCCGATCACCAACTTGTCAACACCACTTATAATTCATATTTTCCCTCCCGAGGTGACATCTTCTGAATGTCAGTTTATTCAGCCAATGACAATGGAAGAAAATTATGCTACTTTGTCAGGGAGTCCCCATACTCTCGTTACGACTACCACTGGAAGGGGTGTTGTACCTCCTCCCCCACTTTTTCCTATCAGGACCATGACTTTCCCAACACCCATGACTTCGAGAAGTGGTTTGATTCCTTTGATGACTACAACCATTGTTCCATTCACTCAGAACGCGATAGACACTCCCTTTTCATATGGGATGCCCGACTTTGACTTGAATTCAGTTATGAATTACTCTAATTTACAGAATATGGGTCTAGGGGTAGGGAGTTCTGATGCTCCCTTGCAAGTATCTGTCATGGGAACCATGGCCCCATTTAATTCTATTCACTCGGTGGTGTTTTTCAGTAGCCTATCGGGCCTAACACTAACTATACTTTTCTAGTGGAGGAAGTTTGTGACCATCATCCTACATGATGTCGGTTGGATCAATGTCGTTATGTTTGTTTATTGTGTTTGGAAACAACACTTTTTCTTCATCTTTTTTATCAATTGGGGGGAAACCCATATTTGATCAACATAAACATGTGCAAGGTACCATTCTTTCATAGGGAGCGATGACAGGAGTATACTCTACACAAGGTCTTTGGAATCCTTGGTAGGGATCGTTTCCCTCACAAGGGATGTCGGTCATGGGAAACCCCTTACATACTCAATGGAATCTTGGGTAAGGTCTAGTACCTATGCCAGTAAGATCGGTTTGGGGCATCATGAACCAAGCTCCTTGTAACACTACACAGGGAACAATACCTGCGCAAGATATGTCATCTAACTTCGGGAGTCAGCTGATGATGCAACAACAGACACAATTTCCATTTTTTGGTCAAGGCCATGGTTTCTACCAAAACCCGGGCCAACAGTCCAACTTTTCCAAGCAACCTGGTGCCACTGAAAATCCAGGTCCCTCTTTTCATGTAAATACTCCGCAACCAAAACTACTCTTTCTGGAAACCCTGCATTTTCTATACTTGTTGAGATTGTTAAATGACCTGATTTGTCATGATACACATTGGCCCCCCATGCCAACTAAGTTTCCTTCTGACATTTTGAAATTTGAGGGCAAGATTGACGAAGATCCGGGTGATCACGTGACCACTTTTCACATGTGGTGCTCATCGAACGCGTTGAAGGAAGACTACATTCAGTTGCGCCTTTTTCAATGAACTATTATAGGGGGTGCAACAAAGTGGTATATAGAGATCGAAAACTCTAATTACTCTTACTCTAATGACCTGGATATGGTTTTCTTGAACCATTTCCAGTTGCCAGTGAGATATGATGTTGGCACCGATTTGTTGGTCAACTACGAGAAGACTAAGGCTCACCATATCTCAGATCATATCCATGAATGGAGGTGACGAAAGAGATTGATTAAGTTCAAGGTCGCTCCTGCATTTTTTCTTGAGTGGTTGTTGAAATATTTGGTTCTTTGTGTGTCCAAAGACGTAGCAACGTTCGGGGTGTTTTCTGAGGAAGAGGCTATTATGAGATCCCATCAACTAGAACTGATTTACTCTAAGTCTAGCATGATTTTCGAGATCTTACCCGATGCACCACAATCCAATATCCATAAGGCTAAACAAAAGTATGGGCCCCATGATGATGGCATAGTGGGATCAACACAAAGCAATTCCATGGATCTATTGTCTAATCAATTACAACAATTGTTGATTAAATAGACTATGGCCTACTAGACTCATAGTTCGACTGCCCCCATAACCTAGATGTCGGATGTACACATTGTGCAATAGACAGAAGAAATTCTCTTTTGTCAAGAACCTTTGTTAAAAACCACGGAGCAGATAGGAGGAAAGGAGGAAGGGAGGAAAGTGGTATGCCAAAAGAAGCTGATGGTTTTCGCTCACAATTTTGGACCTTGTACTTTGATGGGTGTAA
>SNQJ01S0215327.1:15585-25656 GCA_010110895.2 Picea sitchensis
AGACACTCCCTTTTCATATGGGATGCCCGACTTTGACTTGAATTCAGTTATGAATTACTCTAATTTACAGAATATGGGTCTAGGGGTAGGGAGTTCTGATGCTCCCTTGCAAGTATCTGTCATGGGAACCATGGCCCCATTTAATTCTATTCACTCGGTGGTGTTTTTCAGTATCCTATCGAACCTAACACTAACTATACTTTTCTAGTGGAGGAAGTTTGTGACCATCATCCTACATGATGTCGGTTGGATCAATGTCGTTCTGTTTGTTTGTTGTGTTTGGAAACAACACTTTTTCTTCATATTTTTTATCAATTGGGGGGAAACCCATATTTGATCAACATAAACATGTGCAAGGTACCATTCTTTCATAGGGAGCGATGACAGGAGTATACTCTACACAAGGTCTTTGGAATCCTTGGTAGGGATCGTTTCCCTCACAAGGGATGTCGGTCATGGGAAACCCCTTACATACTCAATGGAATCTTGGGTAAGGTCTAGTACCTATGCCAGTAAGATCGGTTTGGGGCATCATGAACCAAGCTCCTTGTAACACTACACAGGGAACAATACCTGCGCAAGATATGTCATCTAACTTCGGGAGTCAGCTGATGATGCAACAACAGACACAATTTCCATTTTTTGGTCAAGGCCATGGTTTCTACCAAAACCCGGGCCAACAGTCCAACTTTTCCAAGCAACCTGGTGCCACTGAAAATCCAGGTCCCTCTTTTCATGTAAATACTCCGCAACCAAAACTACTCTTTCTGGAAACCCTGCATTTTCTATACTTGTTGAGATTGTTAAATGACCTGATTTGTCATGATACACATTGGCCCCCCATGCCAACTAAGTTTCCTTCTGACATTTTGAAATTTGAGGGCAAGATTGACGAAGATCCCGGTGATCACGTGACTACTTTTCACATGTGGTGCTCATCGAACGCGTTGAAGGACAACTACATTCAGTTGCACCTTTTGCAATGAACTATTATAGGGGGTGCAACAAAGTGGTATATCGAGATCGAAAACTCTAATTACTCTTACTCTAATGACCTGGATATGGTTTTCTTGAACCATTTCCAGTTGCCAGTGAGATATGATGTTGGCACCGATTTGTTGGTCAACTACGAGAAGACTAAGGCTCACCATATCTTAGATCATATCCATGAATGGAGGTGACGAAAGAGATTGATTAAGGTCAAGGTCGCTCCTGCATTTTTTCTTCAGTGGTTGTTGAAGTATTTGGCTCTTTGTGTGTCCAAAGACGTAGCAACGTTCGGGGTGTTTTCTGAGGAAGAGGCTATTATGAGATCCCATCAACTAGAACTGATTTACTCTAAGTCTGGCATGATTTTCGAGATCTTACCCGATGCACCACAATCCAATATCCATAAGGCTAAACAAAAGTATGGGCCCCATGCTGATGGCATAGTGGGATCAACACAAAGCAATTCCATGGATCTATTGTCTAATCAATTACAACAATTGTTGATTAAATAGACTATGGCCTACCAGACTCGTAGTTCGACTACCCCCATAACCTAGATGTCGGATGTACACATTGTGCAATAGACAGAATAAATTCTCTTTTGTCAAGAACCTTTGTTAAAAACCACGGAGCAGATAGGAGGAAAGGAGGAAGGGAGGAAAGTGGTATGTCAAAAGAAGCTGATGGTTTTCGCTCACAATTTTGGACCTTGTACTTTGATGGGTGTAAGTCGCAAGAAGGATCAGGAGAGGGGTGTATCCTCATCGATCCCAAAGGTAAACAGAAATTCATTTCCTTCAAACTAGAATTTGAATGCACAAACAACACTTTCGAGTATGAAGCCCTAGTTCAATGGATGAAGAAAGCCATAGAATTGAACGTTAACGAACTAAAGGTTTTCAAAGACTCTGAAATCATTGTTATACAAGTAAGGAACACTATACACTACAATTCCCCCCACTTGAGGAATTATCAATAGGAAGTGCATAGACTGATAGAAAATTTTGAATCCTTCAACATCAGAGAAATCTCCATAACAAAGAACACACTCACTGATTCCCTGGCCACCACTGCCTCAAGGCTATCCCCTCTAGAATGATATTAAGCCTCTCGATTCACTGTGGATATACTCTACAAACCATCAGTGCCCAACAATATTTCTAATTGGAAGGTATTTGAAGGAGATGAACAGAGCAGAAACTTCTTAACGAATGAGGAAAATTTCAAAGATCTTGCTATTGACAATGAAATGTTTTAGGAGTAATTAGTAGAAACCGATCCTCGTGTACAAAAATTGAAACATATCAATTGACTGACAAACTGAGGTCTCACACAATATCGAAAGGAGTATCCAATTTAGAAAACCTTTTTGACTTAAGGGAAATATTTAAAGGGTCAACGAACACAAAGACAGGGAGTTCATGTCCCATGTATGAAACCATTAATCTAGGAACCTTGGAGATCCCTAAGAATATAAATATCGTCAAGTCAATATCTAAAGAATAAAGGAAGGCCTATCTAAAACGTTTAAGAGAATATCAAGATGTTTTTGCATGGTCCTACCGATATCTGAAAACTTACAATACTTGTATCATTCAACACACAATCCCATTAAAACTTGGAGTAAAACCCTTCCAACAGAAGCTCCAGAAGTACTACCCATCTCTGGAGCCTCTCATGTGTCATGATTTGAAGAAGTTATTAGATGCTAAAATTATCTTCCAGGTTAGACACTCTACATGGGTAGAAAATTTGGTTCCTAATAGCAAAAAGTCTAGGGATATCCGCCTGTGTGTATATTTCATAAACCTCAACAGAGCACCAGAAAATGACAACTACCCAATATAACCGATGGGGCAACTCTTGCAGATCGTGTCTAGTTCTGATATTTTCTCCCTGCTAGACGGTTTTTCAGGTTATAACCAAGTTTTAGTTTCAGAGGAAGACCGATTGAAAACTACCTTCTGAACCAAGTGGGGAACCTTTTCTCATAAACACATTCCCTTTGTGTTAATAAATGTAGGGGCAACCTCCCAAAGGGCCATGGACATGGTTTTTCGAGGACTAATCAACAAATGTATAGTAGTTTATTTGGATGATGTAATTGTATATTCAAAGAATAAAGAAGATCACATCCAACATCTAACCCATATTTTTAAAAGGTGTAGGAAATATAGTATATCCTTAAACCCCAAGAAAACTATCTTCGGTGTCAAGGAAGGGAATCTACTAGGTCATATTATATCTCAAGCAAGAATTTTCATAGACCTAGAATGAATTAGGGATATAGCTTAGCTTCTATTACCCCACAACAAAAATGCTATTCAATCCTTCTTTGGGAAAATCAATTTTGTGAGAAAGTTCACCCCTGATTTCTCTGAAACTATCAAACCCTTACAAACTATGATTTGCAAAGATGTTGAATTTAAGTGGGATGATGAATGAAAAAGTTCTTTCAGCAATATTAAGACTGAAATATCTCAAGATCCATTGTTGCGAAGTCCCAACTTTAGCAAAGAATTTTTCCTCTACACTTTCTCCTCTGACCAATTGTTAGTTGCAGTATTGACTCAGAAGGATGATGACAACAATGAGGCCTCAGTCTCATTTATGAGCACTAATATTCAAGGGGATGAACTAAATTACCTGGCTATAGACAAACAAGCTTGCGTGGTGTACAAGGCAGTGAAACACTTCAGATCTTACATATTAAAGAACCACACCAAATTCATTTTGCCTCATCTCGCATTCGGATCGCTATTCACTCAATAGGAGATGGGGGAAAGAAGAGGAAACTAGATGGCAGTTGTCCAAGAATTCAACCTAGATATAAAACCTACCAAACTGGTTAAGGGACAAGGATTATGTAAATTGGCAGTTGAAGCTCAGGACCAAGTAAATGAAGACCCAGGGTGGGAGAATGAATTGGCATTATGGTATAATGAAACTTCCTAAGTATCCCCACAGAAGGAGTCTTGGTATGGGAAATTATATTATCTCCTACACCATGGGACTTGCCAATAAAACCTAAACCCTAAGGAAAGGAGAGCTCTTAGACTAAAATCAACACAATATCGCTTCATAAATTCGGTACTCTTTCGTGTTACTTATGATGGGGTACTTTTAAGATGTCTCGAATGAGAAGACTCGGACAAGGGTCTAAAGGAGCTCCATGATGGTCCTACATGTGGACACTTCATAGGGAATACCATTGCTCACAAAATATTGAGAGCCGACTATTATTTTCCTACTCTATTCAGGGATGCTCACACATATGCTAGGAAATATAAAACTTCTCAAATAAGCGTAGGGAGGGAAAAGAGAGTAGTCATCCCACTCCAACCTATGGTCGTCTCTAGGCCATTCGAGCAATGGGGGTTAGATATCATAGGATAAATTACACCAAGTTCTTCAAAATAACATATATACATACTGGCTGACACAGACTATTTCACGAAGTGGGAAGAGGTCATCCCTTTGACTCATGTAAACGAAAAGGTCATGATGCAATTCATATAACAACAACTGATCACAAGGTTCAATATGCCTTCCGTGATTGTTTTCGATAATGCCACTTACTTTTCTTCCACCTTATTAAAAAAAAATTATTTAGACAAAGGAATCATAATCAAATACTTTGCAAACTACTATCTACAAGGGAAAAAAGTGGAATAATCAACTAATAAGAACCTAGTAAGGATATTAAACAAACAATTTGCAGATAACCAGAGGAATTGGCACAGTTCACTTCATAATGCCTTATGGGCTGATAGAGTAACAACCAAGAAAGATATAGGGAATTCCCCATACTTTTTGGTATATGAATAGGAAGCCATTCTCCCGAACGGGCTATATCTTCCATCTCTTCATCTTGCTCAGGATTCTAGAGGACAACCCTCATAAGTTATACAAAAATAAATTTATAACCTCCTCATGCTATAAGAAGAGAGGGAGAAAGAAAAATCAAATTTCATTGCTCATCAAAATATAGATAAAGGTGGTTTGACAAGCATAAGGCCAAGGAGAATAATTTTGAAGTAGGAGACTTAGTCCTGAAATGGGACAGATCCAGTGAGCCAAAGGGAAAGCATTCAAAGTTCTAGAATCTATGGCTCAGACCTTTTCAGATAGCTGAGAAAATTGGGGTAGACACATACTGGTTTCAAAATCTGATGGGGGAACCTGATGCTCTCTTGGTGAATGGCCAAGCCCTAAAACAATATTTCTGTTAAAATAATAATAATAATAATAATAATAATAATAATAATAATATGTGTGTGTTTTCATGATATTTTGTTTTTAGGTAGGTTGATTGTGGAGTTCTTCATTTTGTTTTTCTTGTTATATTACTGGTTACGATTTAAATTTTTTGTTTATCAAGGCATTGGTTGACCTTAGTTCATGATGTATAACAAACTTTGTTCCTGACTCATGCTTACATACAACACAAGATGTGCTGGGAGAATTGAGGTTGTTTTGAAGGAGTTTTGTATCTAACCTATGCAAATAAAAAACCTTGGAAAATGTGATGAAGTGTATGCCTGATGGTATGGTAAAAACTAAAGGGAAATATGGTGAGCTGGAAAGGACCACATGTACCTCAAGACAGAGATAGAAAAAATTCACCTTACACTTCTCATTTTGCAAATAACAAACATCCTCCTCTCCCACTTGCTCAGGGTATTGTCCCGAAAGAAAATCAATTATATAAAATGAGTGCAAAGTAGGAGAGGACATGCAGATAAATATTCCATGGCTATGTACACTCGCTGGCAGTGGATCAAGGTTTGTGATATCAGGGTGACTCTGTCAGGGCTATGGACGCTCGCTAGAAGTGGAGCAACACTGTAGCCAGTGAATGATGATAACTAAAAGGCCTAGTTCCAGTGAATGCTTTACTCAAATCCTGTCAAAAGAGGGAATGGGTCATGGTTAAAGGAAATGAAGGTGGAATAAAGGTTGAAATCCCAGAGGAAGGCACAAATTCACCAACCAGGGAATTTCAAATGCAAGGATAGAAGAGGCTCTGATAAAAACTAGTTATGTTCTTGACGAAATTTTTCATCAGCTGAGCCCGAGTTAGGAACATAGATTCTGATTTCACCCAGTAAGTCACCAATTGTTGAGAACTCAACATACCCTAAAAGGCCTTCTCAAATTTTGTCACTTTTTGGGTACCACTTGTTTTTTGCACTATTTGACTCAATTCCATTTTTGGGAAATATTTTATCTTTGTTTGTTTTCATGACTCTCATCACCTATTCAGGGTTGTTTGAAATTATGAAACCCCATGACTAAAATACCTTAACACCTGAATTAAGAATCGACATCCAAAAACTGCACCTAATGCGCTCAGGTTCGGCGTCGGAAAAAATTCAAGTAAGTAAATGAACCACATGGAAAACAATAGTCGCTGAGTGGAGATCGTCATCGACATTTATAGAAGGAAGTTTTGGTTTACATAAGTTTTTCGCATAAAGGTTCAAGAGATAGTCAATCCCCTTTGGCATCGGTAAGAGACGAGGAAGACAGATGTTAACAAAGGACGTAAATAAATCACCTATAGCCGATGCCCGATGCATTTTATCGGGATTGAGAAAAATCCATAAGGATCACAAAAAAAAATTCGACAATGATAAAGTTATCCCCGATCGTCGATACCCAATGCGTTTTCGACATCGATACTTTTTCGAGGGAGCCAATTCAATAGAACTTGGGTAGGTTTATCGCCAATCATTGATCCTTGACACTTTTCGACGTCGATAAGCTAGGTTTTGTTCTTAGAAAAAATATCTTAAGGAAATTCTCGGCTCCGATTAATACGAGCGAATTAAGTCGCTGGTATCGAACGCCATGTGTATTTACAAGGTAAGAGGGTCGTATGGTCTAGTTCTATCCTGAGTAATTTTTGGTTCCCTAGGTCCTAGTCACACCTCTAAGTCATCTTTGCCACATCAGCACTGTACAGTAAGATCGATCGACGTCGGAGCTTTTGTAGGAGGATATTAACGAAAAGTTTCACAGCACAATCCTAACCACCGATCCACTAGCTGAAAGAGCATAACGATGGGACGTTTGAGACATTAGATGCGATCAAATTTTGGAAATTTAAGGAGCTAGTTAATGCCCAATCCCACATTAGTTTCTTCCCCGTGCACCTATTATTCAAAAACATTTTGAAATCAATGATAGACCAAATTATCACTCGCGCCTCTGCCATCAACCCACGATGAATTTAAGTTCAAACTCTAAATATTCAGCGACAAATTTGTTGAAATTTCACTCATAACCCGAATTGAATGGTTGATGGGTCACAGTAAGATCTTCCCTATTTAAATATCTTGAACTGTTGTAAAAACATTCATTCTGGGCGTATGTGAATTCCAGAGCATCCAAAGGAGAAAAGCGAGCAACTCAAAGACTGTACTGACCCTCTTGATTATCAAAAACCTTGTTTAACAAGCTTCAGAGGTATGTATCCAAGCTTGTCAATTCATTTTTTATAATTTGTATATGTTCATCCAGTCTCTTACACAGTCTCTAAACTCCAGTCTAGTTGCAGGAAAAATGTTGGCGAGAAATCCAACCACCAAACGCTAAAGGAAGGAGAGGCACCAAATTTGTACATGGCCTCATACCTGCTCTATGTCATGTGCACAAGGAACATCTTCACCCACATGAATATGAGTTGGCATGTTTTCATAGCTCCCGGTCCACATCTACTTCAGTGTGTTGTGGGAGAATGGGTACAAGAAATCTTATGCACTCATATGCGATGAATTCATTGCCCACATTTATTTTGTTCTTTTTAAGAAGGAATGCCTAAGGCTATCGATGTGAACCAAGAAAATGATATCCAAAGTAGGCCATTGGTACTTGGAAAAGTGCTTAACCTACATTAGGATGTTCGGGGCCACTGAAGCACCACATCTCCTACCAAATCATGTCCCAGAACGACTCGTCGTGGGAGAAATTGGTTATCAGATCATCCTGCAGGGATATAATGCCACATTGGTCAAATAGAAAGAAACGATCTTTCATACAGTATGGTTTCCATGTGGGGTTATATCTGGTAAAGGATACTGGTCAATCCAAACAATAAGGGTTGAGCCAACTTGAATCCAGGTTCTTGATAGGTTAATTCTGCAAGCACGATCCTAAAGTCCTAGTCCTCCAACAAGCTTTGCAAGTATCATCTTGCTAGTTGTATGCTCACGATAAGTTTGAGGACAAAGTATTCATATAGAACGCTTAGGACTAGGACAAGGTGGTGCAAAGGATGGCCATCCCAAACATGACCAGTTTGAAGGCCATGAGCATGGATGAATAGGTGGAAACAATAGAGAAGTTGACTCAAGAGGCCCTTAGATCCAGAGAAGAAATCAGAGAAGCAGAGACAACATAGGCGTAGATAAGGGGATTGTTCTTGACACCAGAGTCACATACAAGGGGGTTTTTCTTGATGTAAGAGGCATAGAGAGTCATTGATCAGTTGTAGAATGACCTTAATCTCATAGAGATGATGAGGGTTCTTATCGACAACTTAATCGAAAGCCGGGGAGGACCAAGCGACCCAGAGTCGATACAGATTGAAGAAACCATCAGGTCAGATAACCTTGAAGCTTCAACACCATAGGTTGGATCACCAGGGGAAGCTTTGAATCAACTCGAGATAGCGAGGACATCCGGGAGAGAAAGTACACCAAATCCCCTATTCGATCTAATAACCATCTACGACGATGAGGAGATTTCAAAGGTGTCCCTGATCACTCCATTGAAAATCACAGAAGAAACAGAACCCGAGGAGGCATCCCCCCTGGGTCTCGATGTTTAAAATCAGATCCACCCTCTCAACGAGCATGAGGTGGAAAGTGCCTTGGACATTGAGCCACTCAACATACTAGGAATCCCAATGGACAACTCGATGAATGAGCTAGGATCGGGTGAACAAGAGGAATAAATTTCACAATAGGAGATCGACATCTCAACATTAAATTACCAATTAAGTACCAAGCCTACCCCTGATTCATCAATTTTGACCAGTACTTTACCACCCAATGAGAAACAACCAGAGGACAAGCCATTGGGACATAAAAAATAGATTCAGGAACCCAGTCTTGAACATATATGGATCGTCAAGAGCCTGGGAACCAATATTACTTGGGGAGAGAAGCAAATCCCCGAACATGTGGATGAGGTCGTTGATATACAAGCCATATCCTATGATCGAAAGAGGA
Organism: Picea sitchensis; assembly: GCA_010110895.2. Taxonomy (NCBI): domain Eukaryota; kingdom Viridiplantae; phylum Streptophyta; class Pinopsida; order Pinales; family Pinaceae; genus Picea; species Picea sitchensis. The sequence goes on from SNQJ01S0215327.1 coordinate 24,813, forward strand.
AATCCATCATGAAGAGAACCACTAAGAAAAGGAGGCTTAATTTGGATAGTTCCATCCTCATCACCATAGAGGAGAAATTGATCAACATGGAGTATGCCAAGATGCCCGAGATTATCAATGCAGGGATGACAATCACAGACACCACCCTGGATAGAGAAATGAAATATGAATAGGAGTTGGACGCTGTGCTAAATGAGTTGGAGCATCTGTGCCATTTGGCGAATTACTATCAGGACTCCACACAGGCCACGGTATTATTGAGAAGCAAATTCCAAGATGCCTACAACAAATCCACGAGTGAGTGACACCTTTTCACTGCAGGGATAACTGGCTTCTAGTAAGACACCCTTATGGCACTAGCAGCGTGAAAATACATGGAAATATGGTATGATAAGGCCCAACAATCAGTGGAAATAATTGATTACATCAGTGCAGTTCAAAAGGGCCAAGACACCGAAGAGCGTGGTATTCGGGTGCTAAGGGAAAACAACATTGATCGTATAAGGAAGTCGATCGAATACTGGGTGAAGATGTCTCAAGAACCTCAGTGGGAGATCCAAGAGAAATGGGTCGATTGTGAAAGGTGCTGGACCAAGATCAATCGGATGATGACATACATCGGTCTCCCAGAATTCAGCGTGTTATCACTCTGTAATTTGCCCAAGGCTGAAAGGCAAACACAGAGGCAACATCAGAACCGCTTCAAGTCTTGGATCTAGCCCTCCAAGACCTAGAGAGGGATCTCTCTGTATGATGTAGCTTTGTTTGAAAATGATATTAGGCTAGGTAATGAGAACATTGGGTTTTGTTGTAAAAAAGGGTTTATAAATGGTTGAGACAGCTT
>SNQJ01S0215328.1:1079-12456 GCA_010110895.2 Picea sitchensis
GATGAAAGGGTGCAATGAAGGGTTCTAGCTGACCTACGCATATAACAATAGAATGTAATAATTCAATATATAGGGCTTAATAAGGGGTATTATACATAAATTGGGGCTTTTTATATGGATTAACAGTGCATCTGCCACCTTGTTCTCTTTTCTTTTGATATGCTTTATATCAAAGTGATACTCACTAAGGAATATCAACCATCTAATTTGTTTGGCATTCAAAGTTGGCTATCTAAATAAATATTTCAGACCACTACAGTATGTCCTCAACTCAAATCTTTTTCCCATAAGATATTGCCTCCACATCTTTAAGTCGTGAACTATGGCTGCCAATTCTAAATCACTTGTGGCATAGTGTCTCTCATGTTCTTTGAACTTCCTTGACTCATAGAAAATCACATTCCCATTTTTTGTAAGGACTCCTCCAAGCCCTTCCTTGCAAGCATTAGTGCACACAATGAAATATTCATTTGGATCAACGATCCTCAATATTGGTGCACTTGTAAATAAATTCTTCAAGTGTTGAAATATTTCTTCACATTCATAGATCCAGTCAAACTTCACACCCTTCTTTTGTAAAGAAGTGATTGGATGTGAAATCCTTGAAAATCCTTCAATAAATATTCTATAATAACCTACAAGTCTCGTGAAAGATATCACCTCTAAGACATTCTTTGGTGTTCGCCATCCTTCAATGGCTTTTTTCTTCTCAAGATCCATTGTTATCCCTTCCTTTGAAACAATATAGCCCAAATAGTGAATTTTCCTCTAATAAAATGAGCACTTGCTCAACTTGGCATACGATTGATGATCCCTCAACACTTGTAGCACCATCCTCAAGTGTTGATCACGCTCTTCTTCATAAATAGAGTATATAAGTATGTCATCCAAGAATACAATGACAAACTTCTCCAAGTAATTTCTAAAAATACCATTCATCAAACACATGAATATAGTTGGTGCATTTGACAACCCAAATGACACCATTGTAAACTCATAATGGCCATACCTTATTCTAAATGATGTCTTGCTAATATCTTCTTCTTTAATCCTCACCTTCTGATAGCCTGACTCGAGGTCAATATTGGAGAATATCTTTGCATCTTTCAGTTGATCAAAAATATGATTTATCCTTGGAAAAGGATACTTGTTCTTCACAACCATCTTCTTCAACTGACTGAATTCAATGCACAACCTCAAGGTTCCATCCTTTTTTTGACAAATAACATTGGGTGTTGGAGATACTTCACACACACCTAGGAATTATTTTTCCTAAGGTTTTCCCTATGTTTACTAGTCATTATTCAATCTCCTATAGTCTAGGGAGAATATTCTCTTCAGTTCACACTTCAGTTTGATCAGTTGAGTGGAGTCCAGATGCCACATTGGGATCATCACCATGCAACATTGGGATCTTTGCTATCTAATGTGCATTGTCCTTGGGATCATCACTAGACTAGCGCATTACTCATGATTCCCTGATATCCTCCTCACTTCACTCTGTTTCATTCAGTTAATTGAAGACTGAGAGGCTAGTTAACTCAAACTAGGTGGCAGTTGACTCTTGTAATGGCCCTAGAGACCAGACTAGGTGACAGTTTACTCCCGCAACTGATGGTGTGTGTCCATATCACTCTATACCACCACTATGGTGCATTGGCTTCTCCTCCAATGTGCATTAGTTGAGTTATATAGAGTATATCATGTGTAAATTAACATTCATTCATTTGGTTAATGAGAATTCTTCCATTCGTTCTCTTCTGCTTCTCTTTTATCATATTTTCTCTGAAAACATTATATCTCATTTTCTAGCTAGATCTATTCGTTGCAGGTTCAACACATTTACATGGTATCAGAGCCGACGGATTTCTAGGAAAAACACACACCAGATTCTTTTTGCAGGTACTGAAGATTGAAGACAACAGAAAAATGGAATTTCCAAAATAATTCATTCTTACACCGTACAATTTATTTGCATGGAAAGAGAATATGATAGTGAATCTTCGAGGCAGAGGATTGTACAGTTTAACCATGAACATAGAGACCGAACCCACATCAGCCATAGAAAAATACAAGTATCTGAATCAAATGGTTGAAGCGCTTGGAACTATTTGCAGTCTCATTTCTCTTGAACTCCTCTTTCACATATCGTATTGTAAAACCCCCAATGAATCCTAGACCACCATGGAAGGGATTTTTGGAAAATAGGACAAGATGAGGGGACACATGATCAAGGTGGAATTTCTCACTTTGGATGCAAAAACCTTCGACAATCTCCCATAGTTTTTTACCAAATATAAGAATTTGTTGTTGCAACTCAAGGCTTGCGGGGTTGATAAATATAAGGAGGATAAACAAATGGTTTTTACCATTCTCTCCAAACTTGATCCATAATACTCAATGTTTTTATCCACATTTCATTTAGTTAGGCTCGCCTCTGAAGCTACATGGAAAATTCCTTCTCTTGAGGTCTTTATCAAGTCTCTGATGCAAGAGAAAAACAAGCTCATCATGGGAAAAATCAAAGGCCCAAAGGCACATGCACTTACTATGCATGATGGTAGCAGTCACACAAATACTAAATCTAAAGACAAATACAAAAGGAAATCACATGCAAATCCAAAGAAGGAAGGGTACTCAAAACCCTTCAATGATGCCTTCGAATCCAAAGGTGGAAAGGGAAGAAAAGGGGAGAAATTCACTTACTTCCATAAAGGATTTCATCCATAATACACATGCATGTAGAAACATATAGATCAAATGGCCCAAATAATTTAACAAAACAACCTTGGATATCACATCCCCGAGGGTGCCAAGAAGAAGAAGCCAGACGATCAGAATCCCAAGAAAGGCAATTCTAGCCATGCTTTGATTTCCATCAACTCCTCTCCCGATGCTTGGATCATATATTCAAGTACATCACACCACATGGAAGCCACAAAAGAATTCTACTCTTCATTGGATGCAGTCAAAGGTCCTCATATTCTGATGGCGAACAACTCTCCAGTCAAGGTCACCGATAAAGGAAGAATTGAACTCACAAACAAAAGCTTCGAGAATGTGCTACATGTTCCCAACCTTTCCATCAATCTTCTCTATGTGTGTCAGATGAAAAACTTTGGCACTGGAAAGATAGTCATATTCACACCTGATGCAGTGGATATCTATGACATGCAAACCAGTTCCAGGGTTGCTACCGATGAGGTACATCATCAAACCAGACTCTACACATTTTCTGAATTTATTGAACCAGATTCTGCATTACTACTTACCCATGCTGATGAAAGAAATAGGATATGGAACAAAAGGTTTAGGAATTTAAATTTAAAATACATGAAACAACTTAGCAAGCATGGAGTGGTTGATGGTCTACCTGACATCCACTTCTCCAAAGGAATTTTTGAGGGATGTGTTCTTGGAAAACACCCTCAAGGGAAATTTGATAAAGGAAATACTCAGAAGGCTTCCTTTCATTTAGATCGGATCCATAGTGACCTCATGGGCCCTTTTCTGCATCCATCAATCAGTAAAAAAAGGTACTTATTCATTTTTGTTGATGATTTCTCACGCTTCACATTGATTTTCTTTCTCAGGAAAAAATCAGAGGTCTTTCTACACCTCAAAGATTTCAAAGCCCTATTTGAAACACAGTCAGGAAAGTAGATAATAGTCTTCCAAAAAAATAATGGGTGAGAGTATGTCAACCATGAGATACAAAATCTTTGTCATGATGTCAGGATTCACTTGCAGCACACGGTTCCTTATACTCTACAACAAAAAAGAGTTGTTGAGAAAAAAAATAGATCTCTGTAAGAGATGGCATCTTGCATGCTACATGCAAAGTCACTTCCACATATATTATGGGTTGAAGTACTTAATTGTGAAACCTACATCCAAAATAGATCTCCTCATAGATTTGTCAAGGATAATACCCCTTATGAGTCTTGGAGTGGCCTCAAACCAGAAGTGACCCACTTATGTATATTCGATTTTTGTGCATGGGCCATGATTCCCTCTGAGAAGAGGAAGGCACTTGATCCACAAAGCACATAGTGTATCTTTGTTGGATACCCCGATGGTGTGAACGGATACATAATCATTGATCTTTCCTCGGACCAACTCATCATTGAGCGTAGTGTTCAATTCGAGGAAAGTGTCTCGCATGTACCTCATCAACTACATGCAGACTCTTTTGTTCTTCCACCTGTCAGAGATGATGAGCATGCACATGCCGACTCTTCTTCAGATGAGATTTTTGATTCAGAGGATTTATATGATTCAGATATTGATTCATTACAGTCAAATTGCAGATTCAATGCATGTAGATGCAGATGCAGAGCTAGAGAAGAGGCCCAAGTGGGCCAAGACTACTCTTCGAGATGTAGGATATCTTATTGGGGATCCAATTGATACTAGGAGGAATCGATCTGATTTAGAGGAGCATCCTCTTTCACTCACTTCCACCGAATCAATGCCACCCAAGAATCTTTTCTTGGTTCAGTATTCAGATGCAAAGTCCTAAGGCGAGGCTGCTGGATATCCCTTTTGGGAATCCGCCATGCAGGAGGAGTACAACTCCCTCCTTGAGAACCATACTTGGTATTTGGTTCCCCTTCCTTCAAGAAGGAAACTTATCGGGTGCAGATGGGTCTAAAGGACCAAGAGAACAGTGTATGGATAGGTTAGCGGATACAAATCCAGGCTAGTTACCAAAGGCTTTCAACATGTGCACGGTATTGACTATGATGGGACCTTCGCTCCAGTAACGAAGATGGATTCCATACATTTGGAAATTTCCATTGTGACAACCAAAGGATGGGAATTCCATCAGATGGACGTGAAGAATGCATTTCTTCACAGAAATATCTCTGAGGAGATCTATATGGAGAAGCCCCAAGTATTTATGCAGGATTCATCTTTGGTATATTGATTGAAGAAGTCTCCTTATGGCCTCAAGCAGGCCCCGAGGGCATGGTATGCCAATATGGACTCCTACCTGCTGTCACAGGATTTTGTACGTTGTAATTCATACTTGAATGTTTGCATGCTCAGGATGATTGATTCACTTCTACTCCTAGTTTTGTATGTTGATGATTTGTTGATCATCAGTTTCTCGACTTCAACGATTGATGCAGTTAAGAGGATTCAATATGATAGGTTCTTGATGACAGACATGGTTCTGATACATTTCTTCCTTGGAATTGAGATCAGTCAGGGTGCATCAAACATCAAACTGTCTCAGGCCAAGTATGCATGAGATATCCTTGAGATATTTCACATGACAGACTGCAAGTCTTCCCTGAATCCTTTCCTATCAGGATTCAAACTTGAGGATGGCGGGGACACTCAAATGGTGGATAGAAAACTGTACATACAACTAGTGGGGAACTTGTTGTATCTCACACACTCTAGACCATACCTCTCCTATGCATTTGGAATAGTCTCCAGGTTCATGTAGGAGCCGCATGAGCTACATTGGAAGGATGCAAAGCGTATCCTTCGATAAATATAGGGCACCATCACATTTGGGATCCACTATGTAGAAGAATCTACATTTGACCTCATCAGGTTCATTGATTATGTTTAGGCTGGTGATAGCATTAATCTCAAGTCCACATCTGGTTACTCACTCAGTCTTGGTTCTGGGCCTATCTGTTCGTCAAGTAAAAAGAAGGTTGTTATTTCTCTATCTTTAGCTGAGGCAAAGTAGAAATGGGTAGTTAACATAACCATTTAGGCTATGTGGCTACAAAATTTTCTCATTGAGTTGGGCATTCAATTTCACTATATGATCGTCATCCAGTGTGACAACCAGAGCTCTCTGAAGTTCTGCAGAGATCCAATTCATAGGCAGTGGACGGAGCACATCAAGATCCACATGAAATACATCTGAGACTTAGTACATAAGGGGATCATTGAACTGCATTTATGTCCTTCAATAGAACAAATTACAGATATCTTCACCAAGACCTTCACTGACCATAAGTTCCATTCTCTGCGCAGTCGTCTTGGAGTGAAGGAAACAGTTTTCACTGACCTAACATGGCCTTGTTTTCAGGACCCATTCTTTATTTTCACCATAGTGATGTTTAGGGGGGGTGTTGGAGATACTTCACGCACACCTAGGAATTATTTTTCCTAAGATTTTCGCTATGTTTAATAGTCATTATTGAGTCTCCTATAGTCTAGGGAGAATATTCTCTTCAATTCACACTTCAGTTTGATCAGTTGAGTGGATTCTAGATGCCACATTGGGATCATCACCATGCAGCATTGGGATCATCACCAACTAATGCACATTGTCCTTGGGATCATCATCAAACTAGTGCATTACTCATGATTCCCTGATCTCCTCCTCATTGTTGTTGGGAAAAACACCCTGTGGACTAGCAAATTAGGGTCAGACTTTGCATGCAGATTTGACCGAATAGAAACTACTTTTTTACCTACATCCCAAGATTTAAATCCCTCTTTCTCAGTAAATGCATGGAAAAGGACCACCTACCTTATTACCGGCGTTCGATGTCGATCCTCCATTATGCTTGACTACTTGTTTGCGTTGCTCCTTCCAAAGATGACCTGCACTCAAGACAAACAACAACTATGCATGCACGCTACTTCTATACTCAAGGGTTAGAAATCAAACATAAACTAATCAAATCATAGACAACTCATGAATTGGGATGGGAAAAGCATTCTTTTATTACGTAAAGTGAATCAACTTACAAAAGATGAGACCGACCACCGCTCCTTGAACCTGATCCTGGGCTCCTCTTCTTCTGTCCTTCAACTGCTTTGCATTAAATCTCCTTTGGCATGAGGAAAGGATAAAGGGTTGGGACAATGGAATACATAAATGGGTAGAGTTTCTTCACTATATTTTTTCTTCTCCAAATGGTACCCCTACCCCTTCTTTTATAGGCTAGAAGGAGCTAGGGTTTTGGACATACCCTCGGCCATGCCTGGCCGGGAGTTTCAGTTAACTCACCCATAGATTTTTGTTCCGTTGGAAAATTTCCTTTTTTCGTGCTTTAGTAGGTACACACGGACTGTTGTGAGCCAGCCAGCGTGTACACGCGTGCAGTAATGGGATAGGGTGCGTGGGCCTTTACACAAGAGGATTTTCAAAGAGTTGTTCAGCATAGTTTTGGAAAAGAAGGGAAATGAGTTGGCCTGATGCCAGGTAAGCATATGTGGTGGAATTTAGGGTTATAACAGATGCCCCCTAATGTGTGAGGTCAGAAGAGCATCTGATGGCCTAAATACATTACCAATATTTACTGACGTGCCGAACGAGTGAGCCCAAGGATCAGGAACCAGGAGGTGTCGTCTGCAAAATAACAAATGTCTCACTGAGGCGGGCATACCCATGCTCGGGATAAAATAGAACCATGGCTACCAATCAAATACACTGTAGATCAATGTTAAATAACTATAAAGAGTAGCCGCGAACAATACACAATGGAGCTACATCTCGAAATCAAAAAGATATATATGTAGAGTATCCATCTTCCAGAAGTTGATTCGGCCTGATGGCTAGAGATGAGATCCTCAAAGCTCGAGAAATAATTTCAAAATATTTAAAACTTGGGTAGGAGTGTAATATGAGTGTACGAATGCACTACCCAGAGGTCTTCGATAGTTCTTTGGTCATTGACGTGATAATCTTGATGATCAGACGAAAGGATTCAATGATTTCAAACAAGGACTTGATTGGGTGTTCAGGATGGTTGGGTATGCAGACAAGAGACATTTTGCAGAGGGGCCGACTCAGGCTTAGTGACAAACTTCCCTTGGACAATATCATGACACATGATGAGACTCAGGCAACATATATGTTAATCATAAGTCTACGAAGCAGGAGGCAACACAAACTCTTCATATGTTTCGAAGAATAACCAAACGGTGGAGGACACAACTCTATATAGCGAGAAAAGATTCCTAAGGTCGTACTACATCCCATAGTCTGATGATCAAATGGACATATGTGATTTATCCAAGGGCGACTCATTATGCTGCCAATAAAGAAAATACTTTTCCCATCCTCTTTTTGGGGTATATTTGATTTTTTTGTTCTTTTCGATAATTTTGGAAAAAGAATAAAGGAATATTATGTTACAATGGGGGAACGAGTATTGCAAACATACAAGCTCAAGACACAAGGACACGACTGATGTTCTGGTAAAATAATACTCAGGAAAAATCCTCCGGCGTCCAAAGGTGTTAAGACGCAGAAGCAAACTGTCACAAGGTTGGTGGATAAGGTATGCAAATGTGGCTGATAAAACACACAATGGTAACGTCCTTCGATGTAATTTTAACGAGCCCAGAGAAGGTAAGCTCGGTGGTTTTTCATATTTTAGAGAGTCTGAAAAAACATAAAAGGAGACTCCATTGGGGTACCTTTTTTGAAGATAGTCTAGTCGGTTCAAAAAATAGATAAACTAGCACCGATTAGACATCGATTCAAAACCATTTTAACGAGTGTGACAAGGACAAGATCACTCGGCTATTTTTTCACTTTTAAGGAGTCTGAAAAAAGCTTAACTATGGACTCTGTCAGGAATATTCTTCTGGACCAATTTAACGAGTGTGAAAGAATAAGGTCACTCGACAATCTTTTCAATTTTATGGAGTCTGAAAAAGAGCTTAACTATGGACTCCGTGGGGGTTTCTTTTTCGTAATTTTAGTCCCTCAAGCCTGAAAAAGGGATAAAATTATACCTGAGAGTACTCTTCTAAAGAACGAAAATCCGATAGAGTATACCTTTGTTCGTACAGTTGACCGTCCGAACTGAAAAAGGGGTAAACTACCGCCGGACAGACGTGACTTCAAATTTCAGTTTAACGAGCATGAAAGGCCACAAGATCGTTCGACAATCTTTTCATCTTTAGAGGGTCTGAAAAGGGCTTAAAAGGAAACCCGTTTGTTTTTTGGGAGTCCTGAGGGTGAGACAAAGAGCGAGGAAGAATCATGCAAATAAGGCTCAAACTCATATTCAGGAAAGACTATAAGGACTCCCGAGCCTACAGTGTTTTAGAGACGGCATGGACACCATAATGCAACCAGGACCTACCTAGGGCATCCATGTTCTAGTAATCTCTACCGCCAAATTGCGACACTTCTAAAGCAGATATGATTGTTCCGTGTCACAACCTGATGGAATCGATCCTATAGAATAGAATAAAGACAACGAGACGCAAAAGTTGGGGTAATAACCTAACCTATATGCTCAAGGTTATTCTTGGAATTTTTTTTATGGACCGTCACAATTTTCTCAAAACTCAAAAAAACGTGTCCCAATACTTGATCAAATCCCTCCCATATACCTCCGGAATCACTCAAAATGGTTTTTGGTATAAAGAAACTGATAAGGGAGGCCAAAAAAGTGACAAAAAGAGGCCAAAAAGTCTATAAATAGAAGCTGGAAGCTCATTATCACCATTGCTGATTTGGAAATTGACTCTGGAGCCAAAAGACCCCCTTTGCTAAAAACGGTGATTCCGGGAGCTACAGTGGATGAAATGAACTTCTGCTTGGACCAAGTAAGTACAAACTCCCTTATCTAGCTATTCAATTCTTCAATTTTATTTTTAAGTTCATTTTTTGGGTGGGCGTCGACCTTAAAAAAGTCGGCCCTAGGTACACACTGGCTGTCTCTGGACAGGCCGCATGTACACTCGGGCAGAGTAAACGCTGCCCACATGTACAGGCGATTATTGCCTCTATAGCTCACGTGGACCCCCCCCTTTGTAGAAAAAAGAATTAAAATGCAAGTGTTGACCCTCTTGAACCTTGTTGTGTTGGCATGATGTATGTCCAGTCGAGGGAAAGAGAGCACGAAGCAGTCAGTGAGTTGGTTGCGGCAGATCCGAATGTCGTGGCCGTGTTGATGCAATGCGGTTTACTAAAGTTCTTTCTGTGTCCATTTATGCATGCACAACCAAGGCTATTGAATGCCTTGATCGACTACTTGCACCCTGATGCAGAGGATTTTATGCTAGAGGGGAAATCACTGGTGCCCACCACCGAGGATATTTATTTTTTGACTGGCCTCTCAAGGAGAGGGGAACCATTCAACTTTAGGATGTTTCCTGTGGGACCGAGTAAAATATCAGAACTGATAGCTGAGCACTGTGAGGCTGGGACTGATCGTGCGGGCTCCAAGGTACCTATCAGTAAGATCACTAACATATCACTGCAGGCGATATGATTACTGATTGGGCGGATTACCGACTCTGCATCCCTGCATCAGGCTTCTTGCACACAGATTAACTGTGCGATCCAGTGCTTGAATGCACAGATTTTTTACTGGAGTACTACATTGCTGGAGTGCATGAAGAGGCAATTGACATATTTCCGACAGCGGACACAAAGGAATTTCGGGTTCGGGACAATCTTGTGTTCATTTTTCTTTGAGAGAGTTCCGAGTTTTAGCCCTCGGGAAGTAGTACGAGGACATCAGGCCTCATTTCCTGTAGTGTTGTAGATGGGAAGTATTACTGCCACGACAAGGTGGTGGAAGGACCAATGAGTCCTTCGATGATGCATTCTTTGTGTGGCTATCACGGTAGATCTTTGTGATCGAGGACTACCCATATGCAGGGATAGATTTTTCTAGAGATCCCGAGATACCCGTGCCTCCTGGTGAGGAGCGAGGGGAGATAGGTAAGTCTCCACCTTTGTAGTTTTTTTGTTTGCATATGTAATTTTTTTGTCATTTTTGTGATATATATCATTTTTTGTATGCCATTGTATTTGACGGGTAAATGTTTGTATGCAGATGTGGGACTCGTACAACCTGCCGATTATGCACGGAACATGCGTCGTCCTCGGCCAGAAGCCACAGCTGCCGTCGCCGGAGGAGCAGCAGTAGCAGGGAACCTCCCAGTCGGGGAGGCTGAGAGAGTCCTTAGACAAGTTGAGCAGAACTTTACTACACTCACTCGCACAATCCCGATGGCAGAGATAGAGGACTTGTCGCTATCTATGCAACCTCATGTCGTGGGGGCACCTCGGACGTGGGTCCGATTATTTAGGCGTTTAGCCCATGCTGTGGACTATTATAATAGGGCCCATAGGCCTTGAACCTATGTAGACTTTTGATGTGCCACGAGCACTTACTTGTATATATTTTTTGAGGGCATAAGCCCTGTGACTAATTTATTAGTCCCATTTTTTAGGCGCTTGCGTCCATCTATGTACTCTGGTTTTTTTATGATGTTATATATGGATTTTTTTTTTATCTTTTGTGTCTTAAGGATCGTGTGTGAAAAAATATATTTACATGCTTATGTCAACGTTCTTTCATATGTGTGCAAGATGCCAATCTAAAATTTGATTAGCTAGAGTATCTGTAATTTGGTTTAATCTCCT